>PVJH01014564.1:0-56603 GCA_004026705.1 Nesogale talazaci | reverse complement strand
GCTTCTGATTGGATCAGCACCTTCCCCCACCCTCACAGGAAGACTTTTCTGGGTCGGGACACCAGGCGTGAGAGCACACGGTTTGAACTTTCATCAGCGCTCTTGAAGAATTCATATGGATTCTTGGTTCCTTGGGGACATGGCAAGGGCAACTAGGGGTCACGGGAGCTCATTAATCACAGAGTATAAGAATGAAGAAAATGTGACACAGATTGTGGCAAAGACCAGACGGCCCGTCTGAGCTGACCAAACTTCTGAATGGTCGGTGTAGTCTGGGAGAGACATGCCAACCAGACAGCTACAAAGACACACCCAGAATCCCCTGCGACGTGCCCACCAACAACGCTGGGGTCCTTGCCGAATCTGGTGTCAACTTGAGACTCTTAAGTGTGAAGGGGTGGAGTCTAGGCTGTCAATCAGGTCTCAGCTTGATGACCTCCTGAGGAGACACGACAGAGATAAATAGTTCACTGAAGGCCAGACCCACCCTGCTTCGTCTTCCTCTTGACAAGCCACATGAGGCCACGCTGATGGAGACAGAGCCCGGAAGCTGAAAGAGCCATGTGGAGACCCATGTCAGTGCTGAGATGTTTCCACCGCCACTGGATCCATAAGATGCCCCACCCCCCACTGGCCTGTGATTTTTCTGGATTTGGCGTCATTGCATGTGTTTTGTGAATCTGAAGAGGAATCTATAGACTGGTATCGGACATATGGGCTAATATTGAACTTATGGACTTGAACTGGGCTGGGCTGGGCTGCTTTGTCAATATGCAATTGTTCTTTGATCTACAGTTGTCTCTTACACACACATGAGTGTCTCTGGCAGTTACAAAATCTGTTGCCATCTTGAGAGAATTACAAGTGAAGGGAGGGAGTCTGGCCTGTCAACTAAGATATAGCCAATGAAGCCTCTGTGTGGGCATGGCCTTCTCCTGAGGATTCTGGGAACTCTGGCATTCCTCCCTGAAGGCAGGAGACTCTCTGCTCACTCCTTGTGCGACATCCCTGTGGAGAAGACACATGGAAAGAGACTGAAGGAGCCAGACCTCTGGAGCCGGAGTAGCCATGTGGAGATTCCTGCCAGTGCCGAGATGCTTACAAAGCCACTGGATCCACAAGACTTCCCACCCACTGGCCTGTGATCTTCCTGCATTCGGCGCCATTGCATGTGTTTCGTGAGTCTGAAGAGGACTTTATAGATTGGTGTCAGGCACATGGGCTAATAAGGGACTTAAGAACGAGACTGGGGTGTTTTCTCAATGTTCAATTGCTCTTGTATGTAAAGCTTTTTCTCATGCGCATAGGAGGGTCTCCCTGGGTTTGTTTCCCTGGTCTACCCAGACTCACACAGTGTCTATGGATTTGTTTTTCTCGTCAACTCCGGCTGCCATTCCACCCTCAGGGACTTTGCACTCGCTGGTCTTTGGACTGGCAGCCTGCTGCTTGATGGCTTTACTGAGCACCTCATACTGAGCACCCTGGCTGGGTCATGGCTACGTGCTGGGCTGTTACCCAGAAAATTGGCAGTTCAAACTCACCCAGAAGTTCTGCAGGAGAAAGACCTGGTGGTAATCCTTTCTCGTCGATAGGACAGGCTGGAAACCTTTGGGGTGGGGGTGAGGTATAGAAGCAAAGGTGTCACCGTCCTCTGCTACATGGGTCTGCTGTGAGTCAGAAAGAAACTCCATGACAGTGACTGTGTCCGATGCCCTCTGTGACCTCTGTCCTTGGTTTAGCATCATGCATATTTCTTCCAGGTCTCATAAGGACATGACATTCCAAGAATGCACATACAAATACGATCTATATTATCAATAAGACTTATTTCTCTCGAGTCTCTTCTGGCTCACAGTGACTCTGCAGGGCAGGGGAGGGTGGGCCCTGTGGGTTTCCACATTTTTTTGTTTTTTGTTTGCTCTCTCAGGAAGCAGGATTCCAGGCAGGCAGCCCCATCGTGTTATCAGCACAGTTCTAAAATATGCATTTCTTTTTGTTTTGTTGCTCTTCTTCGGTCTCTCCCATGAGTCTCCTGATACTGGGGTCCCCCCATTATCCTGGGCAGTGTATTTCTGCATGTCACCCCCTCACTACCCCCACCCAGGGTCCAGCACAGTGCCTGGCAGACAGTCGGTGGTCCTGTCCCTGCTGTGGAGGATCAGTGAAGAAATAGGCATCTCTGTCTTCAGCATTCCTTTATTTTTGCCTGGGATGGGGTGAGTTTCCGTGGCAATGTGCAGGAAGACATTTATAATTTTATTTTCTAATTATAAAAGTTATTGGGAACTGGAACAGACAATAAGGCAAAATATAGAATTGCCTTCTCTTGAGAGTCTTCAGAAGGGAAAAAAAATGAGATAATTATCTTCTTGGGCTAGAAGGCGAGACAGAGATGAAATAATATCGTCTGGTGCCTCCCAGATTGAAGAGTCAGTCTTCTCTGATTTGGGATTCCTATTATGGTTTCCCCACCCCCACCTTCCGCCTCTGTCTTCTCTAAGTGAGTAAATTGAATCTCCCAAGACTAAAGAGGCTCTAAAGGTCTAGGGGCCCAGGGTGAGATGATGTCCACAATACACAAATCATCTGTCCACAGACCACTGTGGTCTGGCTCACCCATCCTCTCTGCAGGACAAGACTCTTCAGGAAGAAGTCACCAAACTCTGCCTTGTGGGCCCCTGGACACAGGCTGAAGGGAGGCAGGTGCCTTCTGCGAGTCACCCACTGATGTTCCCCATACCTTCTCCACTGGGCAGCTATGCCAAGACCTTCACCAGGAAATGGGGTTTTCCTCATGACAGCTGTGCCTAAGTACCCAGTTGGTGCCAGTCTTCTTGTGGGGGAGGATTCCTTGCTCCCGTTAAAAGGATTTCTTATCACTGATGAAACACAAAATACTCCCCAAGCCCCTTGAGGCTTACACACCATACACACACACACACACCCTCCCACTATCATGACCTCAGTGCTGCCTTTCACTTCAGACTAGATCAGAGTATGTACACAGGTACCGGCAAGACACTGAGTTCACGACACATGTGTGGTAGTCATGTACTCATGTGTCAATTTCATGATTGGGAGTCCAGGGGTGGAGTCTAGCCTGTCAATCTGGAGATAACCAATGAGACCTCTGTGTGAGCATGGCTTTCTCCTGAGAATTCTGGAAAGTCACATAGTATTTCCCAATCGGAGGAGAGAGACTTGACTCCGCCTCTGGGAGTCAGTCTGACAAAACATGATGGTGGCATGAGTCGTAACAGATCCTGAGTCCTAGAACCTAGAGGAGCCAGAGGAGAAGCCACATGACCTCTGGGGCCGGAGAAGCCACAGAGAGACCCCTGCCAGCACTGAGATGCTTCTGCTGCCAATGGATGCTGCTGATGGACCCCGAGCCCTGGAAACGAGGAGCCATGGGGAGACCCCTGCCAGCCCGGGATGCTTCTGCTGCCGCTGGGTACACAGGACTCTGGACCCACTGGCCTGTGAGTCGGAAGGAGACTTTTATGGACAGGTATCAGACAAATGGACTAGTATCGGACTTATGACCTTGGACTGAACTGGGTTGGGATACTTTCTCAATGTTCCATTCCTCTTGTATAGAAACCTTTCCCTTCTGTCCATATGCGTGTCTATGAATTTGTTTCTCTAGTCTACCCGGATGAACACAACATGGAATCCAGGAACAGGACTGGGAATAGTGATTGCACATGGATAGGGGGACGATGTGGGGGAGGAGTGAAGAAAGGAGGAACTGATCACAATGATCAACACACAGCCATACACCACCACCACCACCCCCCAGGGGGAAGAACAACAGAAACTATGGGGGAAGGGAGCCAGCGGACGGTGTGAGATATGATAATAATTTATAATTTATCAAGGGGTCACAAGGGGGGGAGGGAAAAAGAGGAGCTGATACAAAGGGCTCAAATAGAAAGTAACTATCTAGGAAAGAAAAATGGCAGCATATGTGCAGATATGCCTGATACAATCGATGCAGAGGTTGTAATAAGAGCTGTAAGAGTCCCCCTCCCCCCCCGCCCCACCCAGAGTCCGAGCCCCGGTGGCGTAGTGGTTGAGTGCGGGACTGCGGCCCACTGGCTTGGAGGTTCAAATCCAGCAGCAGCTCTCCAGGTTGGGCCTCCCACTCCCACCGGAGGGCAGTGATGCCCTCCCAAAAAAAGAGCCCCTCCCCCCCCAATAAAATGATCCCTTAATAAAATAAATAAACAAATAAAGGATAGCTTGGACAGAGTTCTAAGGGAACACGACCCACCCTGGCTACACCCTGAGATAGAGGGAAGGGCAGAAGGAAGAGGTCCGAATCCATGCAGATCGCAGAAGCCCAACCAAGCAGTGAGGTCCCAGGCCGCCGGTCCCATACCCTTCAGCCTGTAAGGCTTCTCCCAGCCCCGTGTGTCAGAGACCCTCACATGGGAGAACCGATCTCCAACAGGCCGGTCTCAGCACCTCTGTGGACGTCTGAGACTGTCTCCTGTGAAGGGAGCAGGAAGCCTCGTCTTCCCCTTGCAGAACAGTCGCTGCTTTCGAACGCTGGCCTTGTGGTCAGCAACGCCTAAGCCACTGCCCTCTAGGAGGATGGATGCATGAGAAGCAGGGGACTGGCTCGAGCTGGCCACGCTCAGTGGCACGATTCTGTCCACGTAGCAGGAGGAAGGAGGGCCCAGAAGACACAGAGGAGGTGGGGTAAGCTGCTGGTGGGGAAGGGAGGTCGTGGTTTTCCTTGTAGGTTACCCTAAACGGAAAACACAGTTTCCCTTCCCCGAGAGTCCCCAAATGCCTGCCACACGCCAGGCCCTGTTTCAGGTTGTAGGGATGGCCAAACAGAGCACAGAACCACAGGCTGAAAAGATCCTGTGCAGGGAGGTGAGGGGTGGAGTTTCCGCACACAACCAAGGGTTAATCATTCGATGGCCAGTCCTAGGACTGAGAACTTGGACCCACGTAAGGGGCACCTGGGAAGCAAGGTATGACACCTTGCACCTAAGAATCCCTGGGGGCCCAGTCCTATCCGGAGCTGAGCAGAGTCGCCGTGGGTCAGCACTGGCTTGCTGGCAGTGGACTGCACACCAGAACTGTAGTGTATTGCCACCGGGTGTGCAGAAAGACACTGTCGAGAGAGTTCTAGTGTGAGATCAGGGAGTTGCAGTGAAGCGAGTGCTTAAAACCATCTTAACAGAAGGTTCAGGAGCTACCAGAGGAATGGCCGGGGGTGGGGGTGGGCAGAGCTCCATCCCAGGCATTGCGGGGTCAAGCCCACCGTGGCTGGAGGCACAACTGGGGCGGTGGGTGGCAGACTAGGAGGAAAGGCCTCCGGGCAGAGCCCGAGCTGGGCTATGATCCTGGGAAACAGCACCTGTAGGGGTTGCACAGCAGAGGAGAGCAGGCGCCACCATTCTCCTCTCTTCTTCCCGAGTCCAGCCTGGCCATCCCCCAGTCATTGCAGAAGAGCGACATCATAGTCAGGGCCTCTAACTCTCTGATGGGGATGAAGAAGACAGGGGAGAAGGAGCCGGAGCACAGGATGGGGAGACGCCCACTCAGAGATGCATTCTGGGAAGTGAGGGCAGAACAGACAGGGGGGAGGGGGCTGGTGGCAGCAGCATTGGTCCTGCCTAGACAAAACCAGACTCACTGTTACTGAGCATATTCCAACCCACAGTGACTCTCCAGGACAGGGGGGGACTCCCAGACCGTCGCTCTTTACTAGAGTAGAAAGCCCCCTCCAAGGTGACTGGTGGATTTGAACTGCTGACCTTGCGGTTAACAGCCCAACGCATATCCCTCCACCACCAGGGCTCCTTACGTGGGCAGAGGAGGTACTGTTTAGAGAGCCGTTTCCACCCTTCCCCAAGAGAGGCTCCTGCCTCTGCTCCTCCCTTCGCCCTGTTTTCTGTTCTCTAGACTGGCCCCTTCCTCCTCCGTGCGCCAGGAGGAAAATTCCACTCTCCCATCACCTCCAGCGGAACCCAGCTGAGAGTGCTCGGTGAGCTCTCTTTCCGCCTGTGAAGAATGGTCGGGCAGGGATAGTTTATTCAACCAAAGACTGTGCTTAAATGGAAATTGCTCATATAGATCACGCGCAAATGGCCAATCTTCCAAGAATTAGTGCTTAATAAAGTGCACGCAATCCCAAAGCCCTCCATTGGGGTTTTCAATCTTTTGTTTCTGTGGTTTTTAGATCTGCATATGCACATATCTGTCATTTACATCTTGGAGGTCCTGGGGGAACCTTGTCAAGGAAGACTTCCCGCCCCCATCTCGAGGTGACATCACAACGTCTCACATGGACTTTTTACAGCACGCTACCCCAAACGTCGAGGATGTCACCGCACTCCAAGAGACACTGGAGGGCTCTCCACGTCACTCCTCCCTTCTGAGCAGGTATCCACGCTGCCACCCTTACAAACTCCATAAGATGGACCAAAGCCAAGTCCATCCTAACGGGATCCGCCGCACATGTACCAACTGCCATCACTGGAGTACGAAGAGACACACAGAGGGGGACAGACCTGTGGCTGGCAGTGGGCAGGACAAAGGACATAGGAGAGGGGGCCACACGGATCCCTGAAGCCTATGTGAGACCAGCGACGTGGGCAGGGTCAGTGATGGACAGGCTGAGGGAATGGCGGGGCACTGCCTGGTGACATCCAGGGGTCTCCTGGAGTGACAGGTGTGGCCCTTGGAGGACAGGAGGTGCCCGGTGGCATGGTATGCAAGGGCTCCACTGCTAACCAGAAGGTGGGCAGTTCTAGCCCCCCAGCTGCTTTGTAGGAGGAAGATAAGGCTGTCTGTCAGCTTCAGAAGAGATGACAGCTTTGGAGATCCTGCAGGGTAGCTCTAACCTAAGAGTCGGAATCCACTCTGTGATAATAAGCCCTGGTAATTTGCCAACAGAGAAATGTGGGGTAGAACACACAAATACACACACACAGGGCACACAGATGTGCACACACATGCATGCAGAGGCATATGCCGACACACACACACACACACACACACACACACACACACACACACACTCACACTCCAGCTTTCTCCCTTGTCTAGAGCAGCAGGGTCCGGACAAGCCCCCTGCTGCTGCCCAGCCCCATCCAGCCCAGCACACTTCCCTTGGGAGCAGCCGCCTGGCACTCAGGACTGGCAGCGATGTGCTGGGCTGTTAGGCAGGGCCTGGCGTGGCAGGCGTGACAAACATCCAAAACTGCTTAAGTAAAAGCCACTTTCCTGACGGCCCCAGTCATTGCCCTTGTTTTATCCAGCCACCCTAATGGCTTCCCACCAGCCAAATGGGGCCACAGAGAAACTGTGCCTGAGGCGGGCCTCGCAGTGCGGTGCTTAAAGGGGCCTGGGCTGCGGCGGGCCTGCCCAAGCCCTCTGAGTCTCCCTGCTGAAGGCCACATCTCCATTCCCCAGCCTCCTGACCCCGCTCCACCCGCTCCCCCTTTTACAGGATCAGATAGGGCAACAGCAACTGGGGCTGGTGGATGGGAAACCTGTGGGTGCAGAGCGTTTATGAGACAGGAGGAAGGACTCAGAAAACACTTTATACCTTGATGCGTGCTGGAGGGGTCACGGACTTGTATGACATGGGCAAATGTAGACATAAAGGCCCCCTCTGACGGCTGAAGTGAGAGGTGGGCATGCTGGGGAAAAGGCACGTCTGTGGGGAAGGCTCTTCATTCAGAGCTGGCCCCGGCTTTCTAAGTTACGGTCACATCTTCTGGCTGACCTCCCTGGCTGCACGCCCAGCCATTGCTTCCGTGGCCAGTTTCAAAGTCTGCTCGGCAATTTCATAGCCATCTCATCATCCTGGATCCCCTAGAGTTGGCCGGTGTTTGGCCCAGTGGTCATCTTGGCAGTGAATGGTCCCTCCCTGGGCTTTGGGCAAAGATGAGGGTATTGGTGGGATGGAAACCAATCCTGCCCATAAGAAGAGGTGGCCTAGACATGGTGCCCAGGGACATGACTGGCTAGCTGGGAGGTCCAGACTACAGGAGAGAGACTCCCACTCGCATCTGGGTATTTGTGATTGATTCACCCACTGTCTTTCCCACCAGACGGTACATTCTGGGAAGGCAGAGACATGCCTGGCCTTCACACACTCATGAATCACAAAGCGACCCCTCTGCTCCCCCATTCTCTGCACAGAGAAAGCAATAGCTAGGTCAACAAACAGACCTTGAACAACGTACAGAGTGAAATAGCTCGCTGGAGGTGGGACACAAGAGATCCTCCCTTGTGACACATTCCTTTTGACAAGCCACATGGAGACACACAGAAGGCGTCAGAGCCCGGGAGCGGGAGGAGCCACTTGTAGACCCATGCCACTGAGATCCTCCCACCGCCGCTGGATCCACAAGACTTTCCACCCCCTGCCCTGTGAGCTTCCTGCATTCGGCACTATTGCATGGCTGTGTGAGTCTCCAGAGGAATTTATGGACTGATATTGGACGTATAGACTTGATCTGGATTGGGCTGGGATTTTTCTCTACATACAATTGCATATATGTGTGCAGCATATATAATATATACAATATATAGAATTATATAATATGTGTGTGTGTATATATATAGTCTTGTGGTGAATGACACCATTCATACAAAAAAAGAGAAAACTGGCTTTCACCATAAGGTGATCAGTCTCTGCCCTTTTACCTCCCTGCCTCCTGGGCTCTGCCCGGCCCCAGGGTCCTGTGTGGATGTCGGTGTCCTGCCACGTTCCCCCTCACCTTGGATCCACACAATTGTGCACTTCCGGCTTCCCTTTTCTGAGTCACCGGCCTGCAGCCATGTGAGTCAGAAGAGGACTTACAGACCTGTGGACTCAAGTGAGACTGGGCTGGGATGTCTTGACCCAAAGACCCAAAGCTTGGCCCAAAGCTCTTCCTTGTCGCTGGATGGGGGTCCCCGGATGTGTTTCTCTAGACACCCCAGCCCGACACACTTGTTGGGGATGTCCTCTGTCCACAACCAACATGCAGGAGAGCTGGAAGATCATGCACCCTTTAAAAACAAACACCATGCGTGTCACACACCAGAAGACCCGGGTAAGGTCAGAAAGCTTTATGCTCGGCAAGATTAGTACAGTCATAGAGATACGTATCTTATGACACCATGCATACAGAGAAAGAGAAAATGTGTTTTCACCACAAAGGGTCAGACTCTCAAGACGACCACGAGGCAGGGGTCGAGGGAGAGGGACAGGAGAGGAAGGAGGGAGGAAGGGTCGAAAGGAAGACCAAGAGCCACAGCTATAAGGGACATCACGGGGAAGTGTCCTGGCGTTGGGAGGGGAGCTGCGCAGTCACAGAAGGTGTGTTGTTCTTGGGGGAGGGGGGGAGTCTGTTGCACAAACAGGAGGGAACGTGAAGTTACAATAACTCAATCAAACCGGCTAACAAAAGCCAACACTGAGAGAGAGAGAGAGAGAGAGAGAGAGAGAGAGAGAGAGAGAGAGAGAGAGAGAGAGTTATCACAGTCTCTAAGCCCTCCAGACCCCTCTGCTCTAAGCCCTGGTCGGAGTGTGGATCAGAGAAGGAAGAGTGAAACTGAAAGGGACGTGGACAATTTCCAGCCATCAAGGTCGCCTTCACACCAGACAGAACCAAGTGCTTGACGGCGAGTAGCTGCTGCAGGATTGCTCTTGAACATGGGGAAGAAAAGCGCTGTCACTGGGCGGGTGATGGCGTTCACCTCCCTCCACCTGACCCCAGTCGCCTGGCACATCTCCTGTGGAAGCTGCCCGAGGGACTGGGGGGTGGATGCCTCTGGACACACTGAGGGCGTCAGGGACAGAGACGTGTCCGCCTCGGCAGGAGGGTGAACGGACTGCCCCTTAGACGCCAGGAGGGCCAGACTCCGCCTCACAGACTCTGGACACATGCTGGAGTCAGGGTGTGGGGGGTGTGGGGAGGCAGGTCCCGGAGGAGGGCACTGGGCTTCGCAAAGTCAAGGGCGAGAGACCAAGAGGAAGACGGGGGCAGGTGGAATGGCCAGGTGGCTGCAAGAAGGATCCGAGCCCACCCAGGCCGTGTTTTGTTGTGGGTTCTCGTAGGAATTATAACTGTGAGTCACGATGGGTCACGGGGAGGTATAGTCTGGCTCCGGCACCTGTCACCCACCCAGTTCAGTCGCCAATGCCAGCAGGCCTAGGCTGAAGGGCATCCTCCCCTCCCCATGCCCCCCTTCATGTCTGTGTAAAACTCAGGATGAGTCCTTGCCCGGACACAGGGCTTCTGTGGCTCTGATGCGGGGTACGAGAGGTCGTACCGGGTCGGGTCACGATCTGGAGAAGACACAAAGGGGAAGCACAGAAGGCACAAAGGGAAGACCATGTATTTGGACTCCAAGCAAACCTTTAAGACGAGGCAGCCCTGCCTTAATGAGTTTTCAAGGAGTTCACTCCTGGGGGCAGCAGAGAGCCCCGTTTTTCTCTCGGGAAGCAGCTGATGGTTTGGGACAACGTTTTGCATCCAAGTCCTGCTGGTAACCACTGCTCAGTCTGGTTACTTTGTGTCCACTTAAATCCTATGGAAGTTACTCTATCCATTTGAATCCTATGGAAGTTACTTTGTATCAACTTAAATATCCCCCTGGCCTTTTGCTGGGCCCAGTGCGAATTCTGATCTTTCTCCCCAGACAGGACAACAGAGAGGCAGGGGACCCCGAGACTTATTGTGCACATGGGCTTTGTTCCTTCCGGGTCAAGGACGGCCATTCTACGGCTCGGGGACATTTCAGGAAGACCATGGTGAGGAACCACCACTAGGATGGGCCACGGAGCCACAGAGACATCGGAGGCAGGAGGCAGGGCCCAGACTCTCTGGGTAATCAGCGTGCAAGGCCTGTTGGGACCCCGGAGTGGGGACCTCTGCCTCACTGCCTTCCCATCTCTGACACACTCAAGTTTCCTAGAGGAGGACAGTGAGAGACGTATCTACGTTTGCTCTGCCACCACGTGTGAGCGCAGACACTTGCTGGACCATGGCCGAGGGAGGCTGGGACGGTCCCTGCTGCAGAAAGGAGCAGCCAAGCCTGGAGCAATTAGCAGGCGCGAGATCCCCCCAGAGACTCAGCGCGATGTCTTCCTTTATCCCACTCATACTTTTTTATTCCATTCGATGAGGGGGGGGGGGGTGGAGAAAGAGAGAGAGAGAGGACACACAGGGGCTGCTGCAAAGTAATGAGGCTTGACCGGTCTCCTGTCACACATCCAGAGAGACTTCTCTGCCGGCAGCGTACGGAGATGCAATCACCTGGAGATCTCAGTGGCCAACCGCCCTGGACAGAAAACCCTGCCCCTGCCTCCCTCTCCACTCTTGTCCTGTCTCAAATGGGGAGGGGGGCGGAAGAGGAAAAGCCTGGCCCCTGCCCTTATGGATATCATTCAGCTCTCACCCCCACCCCCACCCCCACCCCCGGCCAGGCACTGCACTGAGCAGGGAGAGTCGGAGATGACAATGCAGCGCAGGGACTGGCTGGGGAGAGGGACCTCAGAAACCAATCACAGCATGAGATCGCCGTTCGAAAAGAAACAAACACACAAAAACAGGGAGGTCAAGGTTTCTCTGACCAAAGAGACAGGCACTGATGGGCACCAGGGCCGGAGGGGAAACCCCGGGCTGGTGGACAGTGACTAGGGTGGACAGGGGGGTAAGGGGTAGGGGGGCAGAGCAAGCTCTTGAGGGAATTGATAAGTTGTTTAGATTGTTGGACAAGTCTCCTCCCTACGGGGTGGACCAAGCTGTATCTGCTTGGGAAGGGAGATGAAAGAGTAACTGCTGGTCTCCATGGCAACTTCCCCAGGTGCGTGGTGCTGCAGAGGCGGACGGAAAGTGGTGGCCAGCCACAGACAAGTCTCCAGAATGTAACAGGCAGGATGTCCCTCTGGCTCTCTTCGTTGCCACCGCCATCTGCTAAGTGTTAATGAGAGCCTGTCACCTACCTGGGCACTCACAGGCAAACCGTGAAGGACCCACAGAAACGCCCCGGAACCGGAAGGTGTGTTATCCACGTATAAACCTGGTACTTCTGCAGTCTTACCCAGAACAGATGGGCTCCGCCAGGCGCTTCAGGACCTGCATGCCGTGGGGTTCTCCTCACACAGATCCCCATCTCTGTGGCTTTCTGGAGAGCCACTTCCTGGATGAGGAGCTGACACTTCTCTAGAAGATGCTCCCCTGCACCTCCACCTTCACCCCCACCCCCCATGGCCTCAGCCCCTCTGCCTGCACGGGCCCCTCCAGACACATCTCATCTTCCCTGCCCTAGAGCCCCTCCCCCAAGCCCGGGGCGAAGGGAAACAATCAAGCTTCCTTTTGCAGCAGAACCAAAAAAAAAAAAAAAAAATGGAGGGGGGGCTAGAGGGATAGATTGGTGGGGACACAAAAAATGATGACCTAAAATGTCAGTCCCGCCTCCTTCTCAGTGAACGTTTAAATCACGATGTCAACCGTCGCTGGGATTCAGATGCACGTGGACTGAAGTTTAGCAGCAGCGGCCAGCAGGGATGGGCGGCACGGAGCAGACTATGAGTCAGAATACTGACCACCAGCCTGCAGAAGGAACAGCCTGTCTCCATGAATCCAAGCTCCGTTCTCTCCAAAAAGAGGAAAATCAGTGCGAGCGTGTGTGTGTGTGTGTGTGTGTGTGTGTGTGTGTGTGTAAGCCACTGGGTTGGTGGTTGGCTTCCTGGTGATGCCATGGTGAAGGACAAGGCTCTGGTCAGTACATGACACTCCGTGGGAAGAAGACGTAGCAGCCGGCTTCCACACAGACAGGTAGACCAGCTCGGTCATAGAGGGAGCTGTGAGTCGGAATCCACTTGAGGACCCACAGCAAGTTCTGTTAGACGTCCTTCCTTCCTACTGCCAGGCCCCAGCTTAGGGTGCGAGCCCACAGGAGAAGAGAGTGGTCCACTGCCCATCAGAGGGTCAGTGGACGTTCCAGAGCCCGTCCCCCCGAGGATACCTGTGCCAAGGGCATTGCAGTTAGACCGTTGGGCCCCGTGTTGGACGGCCACCCTGTCCGACAGGCTCCCAGTGACGTGGGAAGTCAAACTCAAGACACTCACGGTCGGCGACTCTATAGGACTGGGCGGAACAACTCCCGTGGGTTTCCCAGACTGTAACGCTTTCCAGGGAGCAGAAAGCCCCCTCCTTCCCCCGAGGAATGGCTGGTGGTCTCAAACAGCTGACCTGGTGGTTCACCCGCCCAAAGCAGAGCCCTGGACATATCCTCGGGGACCCCCTGCCAGTGTAGCAACATGGCTGTGTTGTCCCAGGCCCCAAAGTCTGCCCCGCACAGCAAGCACACGGCTGCCTGAGGCCACTCTTCCCGGAGACCATGAGCAGAGCCACCTGCTCCCCTCCCGTCTCCACTCCGATTCCCATTCCCCTTAAGGGGCCCGCAGCCCTGAAGAGGCACCCATGGTGAAGCACCCAGCTGCGATCAGAAGGTTGGAGGTTCGAGACACCTAGCCATTGTCTCTGAAATCCCAGCCATCCTAAGCCCCCTGGAGCCCCATTCTACCTGGACACACAAGGGGGGAGAGGGGTGTGGCAACTGGCGGAGGTTCAGGGAGAGGGCCCATCGCCGCGACGCCTGGTCTTGCTGCCCCGTCGGTGTGCACATAGTCCCCGGGAGTAGCTGAAGATCTACAGGCCAGGTAGATTTGGGACGCATGACACATGCCTGCTGGTATGGAGGCGTGGAGGACACGACCCAGGCAGCGAGTGCCAGATGGATAACAGAGGGGTACCTGGTGCTTCGGAGGCAGCCAGGCCACAGCTCCACCCTCTGGCAGCTCTTCCAGCTGGTGAACTGAGCCCCAGCTCCTCCTCCACAAGGCCGGCCCAGTCGTCCATAAAGGAGCCTGGCAGGGGGGGCTCTGCCAGACTGTGGAAGGTGAGATGTGGTCACTGCGGGCTTTCCAGCCTCCCTCTCGAGCTACCCCAGGGGCCAAGGCTTGCCCTCTTCCCCACCAGCGTCCACCAGCTGTGGTTGGTCATCTTCCAAGAGGGTGCAGCCATAGATGGGAGGAGCTGGGGCAGTCCTCCCAGGCGCGGGGGAGAGTGAGGTCATCATAGTTCATGGAGGTGGTGATAGAACCCACTGTCTGTATGATGGCGCCCTGGGGGCCACGCTGGAGAAGGGTCAAGGACACCCATGGAGACAGTATCTTCAACAGGAGCAGCTGCAGACAAGGGCCAGAGGCGCCAGGCTAAGGGGGGTGTGCAGGGCAAGAGAGGCCAACCGGAACAGAGGGTCTAACGTGGTCCTGCTCAGGCTAAGCCCCCCCCCACCCCACCCAGTGTGGAAAACAGCAAGGACAAGGTCAAGTCATCAGCAACAAGCACGATGGCACCATCCACTCCCTCTTCCTCCTGCGATCTTCTCCCCGCCCCTTCTGCCGCCATCAATAATTGGCTCAAGGGTCTTGTCCTGCAAGACGATTGACTGACCTTGAAGAGTGCCCCCTGGAGTTGGTTTCAGGTGGGGGGAGGGGGAGGGAGAACACCTGTCAATCACCCATCGCGAGCGATTTGGTTGGCGTTGTCTTGAGAAGCAAGCACATGAAACTCACTGCCACCGAGTCGATGCCGACTCTTAACGCCCCTGCGAGACGGGGCAGAAGAGCTCCTGTGAGCTCCTGAGACTGTAACCATCTTTCCAGGAGCCGAGAGCCTCATCATTCTCCAAGGAGCAGCTGGTGGTTTCAAACTGCTGACCCTCGCAATTAGCAATAACCACGGTGCCACCAGGGCTCCTTCTGGGGAAGCCACGTAGGAGCAAAACCAGCCGAGGTCTCCAGCTATTTGCCAAAGCGATTGCATTCACACTCTGGAAGCCCACCCAGGAGTCCTCAGCCCCTAGTGTGCACCCGGTGGGCTGGACCGTCATCTCTCAGAGCCTTTCCATGGGAAGCCGTGGGCATCTTTGCACGCCAAATGAAAGGTTTTCTGGGGAGGGGCGGGGACACAGGATGGGACACCAGAGGAAGGAAAGATTTCGACTCCCATCATGGGGAACCAGAGAGGAGAAAGTGCATCTGACGCAGATGAAGGGGTGTGAATTGCCTCCCAAGGCCCAGCTGAAGTGGGAAGAGGATGACGTTGCCAGGGAAACTCTCTGGAGTGGGGTGGGCTCAGGGAGCAGCTCCAGCCTGCTGGGATGCTTCTTCAGCAGAGAGAACCCTGGGGCCTGGCGGGTGGGGGGGACCCCTCCAGTTCTCAGAGCTACTATCTGAGCCACATCCTTCCGGAGCCTCCACTCCCCATCTTTAAGCTTTCCCAAGTCTAATGATCAGCCTTGGTGAGTTTCGCGTGCAAGTTTGACTAACCGCGTCTCCTCTGTCCATGGGGTGGCGTGTTTTATGATTTCATTAGTTGGGTCTTTTTTGACATTCCACTAGTTTAATGAGATTGAGTGCTTCCCGAGTGAGGAAACATGGCTTGGCTTTATTTGTGGACAGCTGTCCCACCCCGATGGTCCAGACTGTCTCAGTGGTGCCTAAGCTTGAGAGCTGGTGGCAACCATGCCACACGGGCTTTTGTCCAGATGTCCCCTCCTGCCCGCTGCCAGCTCATTGTCCCATCATCTGCTAGCTGGCACTCTCTGTTCAGCTTGGCAGTGGGCAGAGCGGGGCCAGCCCCTGTAAACGGGGAACCAGATGGCCGCGTTGTCAGGCTGAGCGGCAAACACCGGGCGGCACCTGCTTTCACACCTTTGCGCTGACCCGTCCCTGGGTCCACTTGAGGAAAGAGAAATAAATAAGTGCCCGTCTGCTCAGTAGGCACTTTTAAGAACCTCCCCTCCCCCACTGTCTCTTGGTGTCGATGCAGCCAGACACCCACCCCCACACGGCCATCTGCCAAGGTCTAGAGCTGTCGACTGACATGCTCGGCTGCTCTGACTTGTCCAGGAAGATGCCCGCCTCCCGGAGCGTTTGTTTCCCAGGAGGAGCTTCCTGCTTGCGGCCCGCCCCTGCCTCTGAGGACGGAGGTATCTGTCTTCCAGGGCCCTGCTCACGGCCACACTGCATTCCATCGCAGGTGTGAGCCAGGCACACACAAGTGCACGGAGAAACGGGGCTGGGCCACGGAGTGCACACATGCAGGTGTGTGCACACGTGGATCCTTGCAGGTGGGCACACACGGGAGTAAATCAACACACACAGTTTTAAAGGCACGCACACACGGTGTTAAGTATACTTCCGATGGGGGGGGGGGGGGGGCACACCCTGTCTGGTCTCACTGCCTTAAGCCAGTTCTCACTCCATGGAATCCTGTCTTTATTTAAAATGTTGGGCTGAGCCCCGGTGAGGGCTGAGCCCCGGTGGCGTAGTGGTTGTGCGCGGGACTGCAGCCCTGGGCTGGAGGTTCAATTCCAGCTCCACAGGAGCAAAGGCTGGGCCTCCTACTCCCACCGCCGGAGAGCAGTGATGCCCCCCAAAACAAAACAAAAACAAATAAAATGTTGACATTTGGTTCCCTGTGGGTGTTTGAATTGATTTGTAGTCATTTAGAGCACACACTACTGCCAGGATGCTCTCAGACAGGCAAGGGGGTATGTTTTGTTTTGCTATGTTTGGGGGGGGGCCCTCAGCGCAGAAACCAATGCCTGCTTCTGACTTAGGAGACCTTACATGGGCCAGTCCCCAATTCCTTGCCCCCCTCTGCCATCCTAGTACCCCCTGCTTGGGCCACACCTCAACCTCATAGCTAGTGCTTAATACGCCAGGGGTTCCCCTGACATGTCATCACATCATGTTACCCACACCTTCTATGCTCACTCTGGAACGTTCTTCTCACCAGACCCCAAACTCCAAACCAGACTCAACTGCCTCGAGCAGATCCGTGTTCAGTGGCTCCACGGAACAGGGTTTCTGCTATCTCCCCCTCCTTCTCCCGTCACCGAATCATGCAAGCAGACAATGCTCAGATGGTCTGTGTTCTGTTGTGCATGTCCTTGTAGCAGTCACTAATCTGGTGTCATCTTTCAGCACAGGGAGTGTAGGGGTAGAGTCTAGCCTGTCCATCTGGAGATAGCCAGTGAGGCCTCTGTGTGGGCATGCTTTTCTCCTGAGAATTCTGAGAAATCCAGCAGTATTTCCCCCTTGGAGGTGAGAGACTCACCACTCAGGCCCTTGGAGATGCTCTACGGACAAGACACATGGCTGATGCCCTGTGAGACATCCCAGAGAAGAAGCCACATGGGCTTTATCTGATGGAACCAGACCTTTGAAGCCGAAAAAGTCACGTAGAGACTCCTGCCAGTGCTGGGATGCTTGAGAAGCCACAGAGAGGCCCCTACCAGCACTGAGATGCTTAGTCACTGGATACAAAGGCTTTCTTACCCACTGGCCTGTGATTGTCCTGCATTTGACATCATTGCTTGTGCCTCGTGGATCTGAAGAAGACTTTATAGATTGGGATCGGACACATGGGCTAATATCAGACTTACAACATTGGACGGGACTGGGTTGGGGTGCTTTCTCAATGTCCCATTCCTCTGTAGATAAGCAGCTCCCTTATATACACGGGTGTGTCTATGAATTTGTTTCTCTGGTCTACCCGGACTCACACAGTCCTCTATAGCAGCGAGGTAAGCACGCTGGGCCGTGCTTCGTTGTGCACTTGCTCAAGGGCTGGGGCGTAGCCAGTGACAGGAAGCTGCTGCGAGAGGATCAGAAGCAGGGACTTCTGCCGTACAGCTGGCGAAAGGATCCCCGGGTACCTTGAAAGATTAAGAGGACCTCTGAACAGCATGCAACTTTTAGGGGAAGGAGGACAGAAAACAGGGGGTGACTAGCACGGGCATGTAAGGTTGCGACCTGACATAGTTGAGGAACGGGAACCTCCCAAACTCTGCACAGGGATTTTGGGTGGGGAATGGACAGGATTCAACCACCTGAGTTCTGGACCTTTCCCAAGGAGTGGACCCTTTTGCTAATGACGTGTTGGCATCTCAGCAGGAGGACTCGACACAAGGCATCTCCTCAAAAGAGCCTCTGGTTCTGTGCCACTGGCCCATGCGAAGCGTGTGAATGCCAATCTTAAAGGAACGATTCCCCAGGGTAGAACCAGACGGCAAGCAACCAAGTTCCTTTTTTTTTTTTTTTTTAGGCATCACTGCCCTCAGGTGGTGGGAGTAGAAGGCCCAGCCTTTGCTCCTAGGAGCTGGAATTGAACCTCCAACCCAGTGGGCCGCAGTCCCGCGCACAACCACTACGCCACCGGGGCTCAGCCCACAACCAAGTTCCTTTTGTGCAGCAAGTGTACTCCTGATACCTAGACCGGGCAGACACCTCGCCAGAATTGGAAACTACAGGCCAGCATCCCTGCTGGGTACAGATGCCAAGATGGTCAACAAACTTCCCGCCAACAGAATTCCACAGAGCTTCCAAAAAAAACACATCGGGATCGAGTGGGATTCATACCAAGTAGAGACGGGGGATTTTCTATTGGTAAACCCATTGATATAATCCACCGCATAAACAAAATAAAGAATAGGAACCGTATGACTATACCAATCAATGTCGAAAAGGCACTTGGTAAAATTCAATAGAAGTTCTTGATAACATAAAAAAAAAACCAAAACACTCAATATAAGAGGAATGGAAGGGGAAATCCTGAACACCACAAAGGCCACATTTGCCAAGTCAATCTCACTTACTACAGAGAAATGGCAAACACCCCCCTGTGAGGAGGAACCAGACAGGGCTCTCCTTTATCATCCCTCTGATGTCACAGGGCCGAGAAGCCTTCATCAGAGCCATAAGATGTAACTCACGAGATGACAGGCATCCACACTGGCTGACAAAGGAGACACAAAACTCTCCATATTTGTAGGTGATATACTCCTTTACATAGAACAAAACTGCAAAGATTTCATTTCAGAAACGTTGGAACTCATTGAAAAAGTTGGCAACATTGCAGGACATATGATCAACATACAGAAATCAGTTGGATTTTCTGTGCACGTACTAAAGAAGATGACCTCAAAAAGGAAATTTAAAGAACAACGTCGTTTAAAATAACTACTCAAAAGGTCTAGGTGTAAATCTTACCAGAGAAACAAAACACTCACACCCATCAAAGTCAAGAGTTAAAAGAAAAGCCACACACTGGGATGGGGGTAGTGGGATTTAGTAATGATACATCTACTTAAGGGCTAATTAACAAAATCTTTTGAAAACTACAACATATTAATAAGAAAAAGAAAAATAACCCAAGCAAAAAATGGGCACAGGACATGAACAGACAACTTATCAAAGACAGCATGCAGGAGGCAAACAACCACATGAAGAAATGTTCACATTTATTAGCAATAAGGGAAATACAAATAAAACAACGGTGAGATGCCACCTCACACCGACTCTTTTAGCAAAATTCAACACAACAGAAAATAACACAAATGGTGCAGATGATAGGTAGAAATTGGAAAATTCATACATTGCTGGTGGAGCTGTAGAATTTGTACAACCACTACGGAAATCAGTGTGACACGTCCTTAAACAGATGCAAACACAAAATGATCCCACAATCCCTCTATGGGGCATATATCCTAAAGAAATACAAAGGATGGGCTGAGTCCCGGTGGCGTAAGTGGTTGAGTGCGGGACTGCAGCCCACGGGCTTGGTGGTTCAAATCCAGTAGCAGCTCTCAGGAGCGGCACTGGGTGGTGCCCACGACCACCAAAGGCAGTATGCCCCACCCCACCCCCCAAAAAAAAGAAATACAAGACAACACAAACAGACGTTCACACCTATGAATATGAAAGCAATTTCCATACTAGCAAAAACATGGAAACAATCAAAAACTCCCATTGTAGATGAATGGATAGACACACTCTGGTTCATTCACATGATGAAATATTATGCATCCTTAAAAACCAACGACGATATAAAATAAGTTTAAAAAAAACAGGGGGCGAAGGTGGAGAAAGTGGGAATCGATCACAACAATCAATGTATCACCCTTCTTCCTCCACCCCCAGGGAGACAAACAACAGAAACAGTGAATTGTGTCAGAACTGAAAATAATCATTTATCATTTATCAAAGGGTCAAAAGGGTGGGAGGGCAGGAGAGGAAGAGGAAAGAGAGAAGCTGATACCAACAGCTCAAAAAGAAAGAAAACGTTTTGACAACATCTATAAAAATGTACTTGACACAATTGACGCAAGGATTGTTATAAGAGCCCCCCAGTAAAATGATTAATATAAAAAATAATGAGCATGTCAAATACCTTAAGACAGGGACAAAATTGGAGAACATTACGTTCATCAAAGTCGGTCAATCTCATAAAGATAAACATTTCACAAAACCGCGATTGTAGAGGAAAAGAGAAAAATGACTTTCACACCGAAGGCAAAGATATTAAAGACAATGACAGGACTGGGTCGGGGCAAGGTAGGGAAGGGGCAGAAAAGTAACAAGGGAGGGAGGGAGGATGGGAAAAGTAGAAAAAAAAAAGAACCATGCATATGGGGGTCAATGGGACACTGCCACTGATTTGATGAGATGAGCGGTGTAACTATGCAGAATATGTTTTACTTTGTATTATAGCCCACTGTGTTAGTCCAGGTAGACTAGAGAAACAAATTCACAGACACGCATATGCATATAAGGAAGAGGTTTAAATACAAGAGGAATGGAATATTGAGAAAGCATCCCAACCCAATCCAGTCCAAGTCCCTAAGTCCAATATTAGCCCAGATGTCCGATACCAGTCTATAAAGTCTTCTTCAGACTCACGAAGCACATGCAATGATGCCAGGACAATCACCGGCCAGTGGGTGCAGAGTCTTGTGTATCTAGTGGTGGTGGAAATATCTCAGCATTGGTGGGGATCTCCCCATGCCATCCCAAGCATCTCATCACTGGCAGGAGTCTCCCCATGGCTTCTCCAGTCCCAGAGGTCGGGTTCCATCAGGGCAAGCCCATGTGGCTTCTCCTCCGGCTCCTCCAGGTCCCAGGACTCAGGATCTATCAGCATGCTGCCATGTTGTCTTGTCAGTAGAGCGTCCGAAGGGACTGAGTCGATTGCTGATAGGCTCTCAGACCCATGGAGGAAATATCGAGAGGTTTCCCAGAATTCTCAGAGAAAGTCATGGCCACACAGAGATTTGACGATCTCCAGATTGACAGGCTAGACTCCACCCCTACACTCCCACTCATGAAATTGACACCAAAGTACGTGACTGCCATATCCACAAACAAAAGGGATACACACACACACACACACACACACATCCCAAGGGGGGGGGGGGAAACAGTGCTAATTTGTTTTTTTGAGGTGAGGGGAGAGTGCATTTGGAGTTGTTTCTACCAGGTCAGCCAGTTCCTCACGCTTTCTACTTAGAGGGTCTGAAAAGACTGTGGCACAGTGTGGCAGAAAGGCCTGATTTGTGCCAAGCAGAGACTGGTTTTGCCACCATGACACTGCACCTGCTCCCGCAGCCTTCTCAGTGTGCCAGGTTTGGGCACAACACAGCATGCCTCTCTTGCCCCACGCCCCTGACTCACCCAGCCCCGCTCCGTGAGACCCCTTCTTGTTTCTGTGAATGAAGAGGGATGTGAAAGGACAGCGATTTGATGATGTAGCAGAGGTGAAGTGAAAAATGAGGGTAGTGCTGTCAGCCACGCAAACAGATGAGTTTGAAAAGTGTCCCCGAGAATGGAATCATAGATTTAACAAAATGTATCCCATGTCACGGAGAGTACATTGAAGGTGCTGGAGGTTTTGTTTTTGTTTTTTAATGTAAATACCTCGCTTTGAAAAATTATCTGGATTGGGGGGAGAAGCCCACACACACAAAGCTAACATTTTTTTTCCACCTGCTCCCCCACACCCATCAAAGTTAACATTTCTACAAAGTGAGAAAAAGGGACACACACACACACACACACACACTGCACGATGGCTAATGTGATTTGGTTTGCAATGAACAAAGTCCTACCAGAAAACAGAGACACTCAGAGAAGGATTGGTTGGTTTTCTAGTAGGCTTGAGAGAGGGAAAGAGAAATCCAGAAATCGTGGAACCTAGAAGATCAGAAGGCATAACTGCTTCTCAAATACTATCACTTAAAAAGGAAAAGAGAAGAAAGAAAGGCGGTGAGTGAAATATGATGAAGACACAGTCTCGGGACACAGCTACACAAGGGCACGGCTGTCCCATCTAACCTAAATGAATCCAGACCCCTTTCCGCTACCCGGGGTAAATCCTTTTAGTTGGACAAAATGGCAGCAGTGATTAATGGCATGGTCTCCCGAAGCCCTGATGAGCTCAAAGTGCCTTTAATGAAATCGAAGGAGAGAGAAAGGCAGTATCTTCCAAAGAAAGATGGGGATGGCCTTTGGACTCTGGAATAACTGAAACCAAATTAAAACGAGAAAAAAAAACCCAGAAAATGTTTGAGATCGAATTATATCAGCAGAGGAGATACCAGCCAGGAAGAGAAGGGAGTGTGATGGTTGCAGATATCCACATGACTTTGGGGGCCACAGCCCTGTTAATGGGCAGGAAGCAGGCCGGCGATGGCCTCCAGGGCTTCTTCAGATGCGGTCAAGGGTACCTCGAGAGAGGAAGGAGCTCGCTGAGAAGCCATGTCCACGGAGAGCAATGGGCTTGGGAGCTCCCTGGAAGAGTACAAAGAGGACCCAGTTAAGGAACGGGTCCAGATGCCACCACGGTGAGCTCCTGATCTGTTTACCCAACACGCTCTCCAAACGGAGATGTGCGGATTACGTCACCAAGAATTGCTCCCAAGTAATGTTGGTGTTGGATGACATTGAGTCAGTGCTGAAGCACAGCGGTGGACGCATGACAGATGAAATTGCCCAGTCCCACCCCAGCCTCACCAGCCTGCACTCCAGCCCACTGTGGTAGCCACTGTGCTGATCCACTTCAAGGAGGGTCTGCCTCTTTTTTGCTGCACCTGACCTTGGCCAAGCATGGTGGTGAACTTCTCCAGGGACATGTCTCTCCCGACAACATGTTCAAAACCCATAGCACTCCACTTATACTTATTCCAAGGCGCCTTATTAAACAAGCCACACACAAAGAATGTTTATGCCCATTGGGGCATCCTCGGGGATCTCAAACCAGGCTCCTTTTTAATGTCCTTCGAGTTTGGGAAACCAAAATAAGTCCAAAGACGCCATATCAGAGCTGTAGGGTAAATGGGGGACTGCTTCCCAATGAAATTCTCATCAGACAGCCCCTGCTACGCTTGAAGGAGGAGCAAGTGCATTGCCACGGCAGAAAAGGATTCCCCAGGACACAGTCCCTCGTCTGTTTCTCATCAGTGCAATTTTTCCTTTTGCTTAAGACTTCTTCCTCCTAAGCCCCCATGATGCTCCTGTGTCCTGGGAGAAAATCTACCAAGACGACCTCTGGAGTAGCCACCTAATCTCATGTCAATTTGAGGATGAAGAGTGTAGGGGTGGAGTCAAATCTGTCCATCTGGAGACAGCCAATGAGACCTCTGTGTGGGCTGGGCCTTCTCCTGAGGATTCTGGGAAATGTGGGAATTCCTTCTTAGAGGTGGAGACATGATCTCTCGGTTCACTCCCTTGGCGATGCCTTACTGACAAGACACAAGGCTGACTTCCTGTGAGACATCCCTGAGGAGAAGCCACATGGAGACCCCTGCCAGCGCTGAGATGCTTACACCACCACTGGATGCAGGGACTTTCTACCCTCTGATCTGCAGTTTTCTGCATTCAGCATCACTGCATGCGTTTCATGAGCCTGAAGAGGACGTTATAGATTGCTGTCAGACATAGGGGCTAATATCGGACCTGTGGATTTGATCTGGACTGAGCTGGGATGCTTTCTCAATATTCTATTTCTCTTGTATATAAACCTCTCCCTTACACACATATGCATGTTTATGAATTTGTCTCTCTAGTCTACCCAGATTAGCACAACCTCCTTTTGAAATCCTCCCCAAAGAAGTCACCATGAACAACTTTTGACCTGACACCTCTGACTCTCCGAGCACCATTTTGAGGGGCTCTCTTTGGACAACACACTGAGGAGATGAAGGCCACCGTGTGACTGCAAGCTGGACATTGGAAGACCATAGAAGTTGGATGCAGTTGAGTTGAAGCACTGGAGAAGAATATAAAAAGTACCACGGACCGTCAAAGGACACACTGATCTGTCCTGGAAGAAGGAAGGTCAGAGGGCTCCTTAGAGGCAAGGATGGCAAGACTTCCTCTTACAGACTCTGGACGTGTTGTTGGGAGAGACCAGTCTCTGGAGAAGGACATCATGTCAGGTAAAGTGAAGGGGCAGCGAGAAAGAGGAAGACCCTAAGTGAGATGGACAGACACCATGGCTGCAGGCAGAGGAACGACTATGAGGATGGCACAGGGGGTTGCAATGGTTAGAGCTGACTCACTCCATGGCACCTCACAACAACAACAACATGCCTGAGGGAACATGTCTGTAGCCAGATACCAAACACAGAGATATGTTTAGACATGTTTTGTTCAGAATGAACCAGTGTGTGCATGAGCTGGACCCCTGGCTGCAGTACTTCTCACTCAACTTCAGACACCAGTGACCGAGATGTGGCTACCATTTCTTCTCTTTCAAGCAGAAGTCTCCTTCCAGCATGTTGGATGTCTGGATGAGGCAACATGCTTTGGTTCCATTTATGTTGGTTTTGCTTAGTTTGGTTTGGATGAGTTGGGATGGTTGGGTTGGTTGGGTTGGGTTGGTTAGGCTGCGTGGGTTGGGTGGATTGGGTTAGGCTGATTGAGTTGGGTTGGTTAAGTTGGGTTGGGTGGGTTGTTGGTTAAGTTGGATAGGTTGGGTAGGTTGGGTGGGTTGGGTTGTTTGGGTGGGTTGGGTTGGGTGGGTTAGGTTGAGTGAGTTGGGTTGGGTGGGTTAGGTTGGATGGGTTGGATTGGTTGGGTTGGTTGGGTGAGTTGGGTTGGGTTGGTTGAGTTGGGTGGGTTGGATTGGTTGGGTTGGTTGAGTTGGCTGGGTTGAGTTGGGTTGGGTGGGTTAGGTTGGGTGGGTTGGTGGGTTGGGTTGGTTAAGTTGGGTTGGGTTCTCCAGATCAAGAGAAAAAAGCCTGAGGAAAAACCATGAGCTCCCAGGTGTCCAGCCTGATTCCAGGGTTGAATGAGAATTCTGAAGTCCTTCCCATTTGGTTGAGGGGATGTGGGTTGATTCTGTGGACTCCAGTGAGGGCAGGATGTGTGAGGGCATGGTGGTGGCTCGCATTACTTTCACAATTATTCATGCCTTCCTCACCTATATTGCACTTTCACACCCCGATACCTTCATAGGCCTCCCCGTGGGCAGTGTATTCGACCCTGCCTCATGGCAGACTGAGCCACATGGTTTGTCGGCCCAAAGAACATGAGTGCCCATGAAGACAGAATCCTTTGGGGGCATCACAATTCCCCACCACTCTCTCCATCTTCCACTCTGCCAGGACATCTGGCCCGGGGCTCCCCACGTGAATGCTGCTTCTTCAGCCTGATACCCCCAAAGGAGAAGGCACCTGGATAGGATAGATCCTTGGACAGCCTGAACCGCATGCTAGGGGAAAGCATAAACCTATGGGCTTATAAGACACTGAGAAGATCTGCTATACACATATCTACCGCCCATCTGCCAGCTTGTTGGACTCTGGCGACTTGCACGTTGCTGTGATGCTGGAGGCTATGCCATCGGTATTTCCATCATCATCAGGGCAGGTGCCAGGGTGTGTCCAGACCAACAGAGAGACTAGGCAGGACAATTTGGTCATCTATGTTTGAAAATTAGCCAGTGAAAACCTTATGAAACATAAAGAGGAGTGTCCAATATAATGCCGGAAGGGGAGCACCCCCTCCGCCCAACAAATAGAACACACAGCGGCTGCCACCATGGAGTCGAGTGGACCTCTGACTGGGTGACTGCAAGGGACCAGACGGCGTTTGACTTTGCAGTGCTTCCCTGGGAAAGAGCTGCACAGCATAATTGGCTCTCTCGAAACGCTTATTCAGATCTTGAGTAAATTCCCTCTTCTTTCTGAGTCATCTAACAATCCAACTGAATCACAACAAAATCAAAGCACTTGAACCATGTCTCTTCACAGAAAAAAAAAAAAAAAAGACAAGACAACCAGCCAGGCTTTGAATGACAAATGGTAGTCCGAGAATACGCTGGTCTCTGTGCTCCCTAAGTTCTCTTCATCACCTGTCTTCTCACCCTGCTGCCTCCAGAGACCTGAGCGGAAGTCACAAAGGTGACACCAACATGAGACGAGCCCTAAAGGCAGAGTACTAGGGTCTGGGTTTGCAGGTGGCGCCCTGACCCAGAAGCAGAGACCCATGAGCAGAGGCTGCTGGCCTTGGAATGATGGCTCTGACTGGGTGATGCCTGGAGCAGAGACGGGATGTGGAGAGTGGGTGACTGGGAGTCCAGTCTGGTGAAGAAGTCGAATGATGAAACTGGATGGGTCGAGTGGTTTTGGCTCACGTGTTGGGGAGAAAAGTTGTCTGGGGGTTGTTAAGAGGAGGCCTGATCACAAAGAAAGAAGATGACTCCAGGTTTTAAATGGAGGTTGTAGACCACCTCTGATGTGCATTGCAAAAGTCTTGAAAACATGCCAACCCCCAGGTGAATCACCTCCAGGGAGCCCAAACTCATTCCCCTCCGACAAGTTCAGCAGTGTTTGCTCACCCACCACCACATGGCATGACTGAGCGTCTCCGCGTGAGGGTTGGGGAAACTGGTGGGTCGAATGGAACTTCCTTCTTCTGACCCTTCACCTCCCTCAGTGGGCACCTGAGCAGGAGATGGAAGGGAAAGCAGGCTCTGGTCTTGTCAGGTGGGAAATGTATGCTCCAGTGGGCAGGACCCAGAGACCTTTCATCCATGCCAGAACCAGGAACTGAGAGGGTTCTCTTTCTGGTGACCCCTGTCATCCCCCAGCTCGAAAGCCTGCACACACCCCAGCCTTGCTGGGGTCAGTACACACATGTTCTAGAAGGTAGAAGAGGGCTGAAGGGCTAACTCCATGGGCTTCGGGAACCTGGTTCTGTTTGCAATCAGCACCAATGTGGACCAGGGGTGAGGCGAAGGCTTACCCAGGGTAGTGTTCCTAGGCCACCAGCAAGTTTTCAAACCAGTTCATTCCAGTCCATCCTACCCTCCTATTAGGAATTTCCCTCTCCCCCCAGATAGACTGCATCAGGATGTACATTCCAACAAGATCCCCAGATAATTCTTAAACGCCCCTTACGTTCAAAGCAAACCCATGACCGTTGAGTCGATTCCAACTTGCTCACGATGACCCTCTAGGGCAGAGCAGAGATGCCCCATAGAGTCTCTGAGGCTGTACCTCTTGACAGGAACACACTGCCCCAGCTTTCTCCCATGGAGTGGCTGGCGGGCTCAAACCACTCACCCAGGGGACAGGAGACAACAAGGTCCATGAGCTCGCGTCCGGCGTGTGAGAAAGTGAGTCTTCCATGTGTGCACACACAACGCACGCAGACAGACACGGGCATGAGCCCTCATGCACATCTCCCCTTGCATTCACACACACTCTGGAAGGCCACCATGGCCCAGCTGCACACGCACAAGCAGGGGAAGGACACGGGGGACTGCTGGCATGGGGATCTCGAGCTCTGTGCCACCGTCCTGCGGATGTTGGCTGCCATTGATTTGGTCATCGTGGCCTTGACACGTGGTGAGCCCAGGCATAGCACGGCAGAACCTGCCTGGCTCTGCATGGTCCCCGCGATCCGCTGTGGACTGGCTCAAGGCCAGTCGGGTTTCCGCTGGCTGCCTTTCTCAAACGGTCCACGTGAGTTTGGAAGCATCCTTGGAACTTGTCCAGGATGGTGGCATCAGGCCAGCCTCCGCCGAGAGATGAACACGAGCAGTAACTCGGGAGGCCCTAGGAGTCCGACAGGGAAAGCAAGAACCCTCCCACCGAACCACCGTGGCCTCTTCATCCGCGATGCATGGGTCATTAAAGAGGACACTAGCTGCTCTCCAGTCTGTCAAATCTGATGGGTTCAAAAACAGTCTTTTCAGCAGGAAGACACATCCACTTCCTACAAAGAAGATGAGCCTGGGAGAGAGAGCCAGAGATCTTGTCTAGACAGCTAGACCCACCCTCTGGAAGCAGTAAGAGAAACCAAGCATTGGAGTTGCAGGAAGACCCCTTGTAACCACAACGTCATTACTTGTCTTGAGTGCCTTTCTCTCCCACAGTCCTTTGCAGAAAGGGATTGGGTTTTAGGCAGGAAGGATACCAGCCCAGCAAAGGGTTGGCTCGATGGTGTATGGAGGGATGGATGCAAGAAAGAACATGAAATTTGTGTACAGATGAAGAGGAGAAGAAAAAGGGGTCGTGGAAGCACCGTGCTCCATTTTCTCCCACTGAAAACCTAGTCCCAAACCAAGAAGCAAAGGGCCAATGAGGAGTTCTTCATTCAGTCCAACCTCTTAGAACGGAACACAATCTCAAAGGCCTGCAGTAAGAGTTTGCTGAAGAGAGGAGAACGGGAGAAGACAAGCCAAGTTGGGACAGTGTGTTAGGCAGGGTTCTCTAGAGAATCAAAACCAGGATACTTAATGATTACATCTATGAGAATGGGTTTACACAGTGAGAAGGCATATAACAGCTAATCAGTCCACGCAGCAGTAGAGAACTCAGTTCAACTCACTTTCGTGGACCAGTTAGTATACTGGATGTCCTTCAACTCACACAGGCTGCAGGGTCCAAGGTCAAGGAAGCAGACAGCAGAGTCTTCCCTCAGGCAAGGCAGGAGAGTCTGTCTGTAGGCAGCAGACAGCTGGGTGGATCAGTAACAGTCAGTAGCTTGGGAGCTTAGCAAAAGCAGGTGAGTTCAATGCGTGCCTGGTGACAGGATCCACCAGCCTCAAGCTCAAGTGATGTATGCACCAGGAGTGTGACGAATCAGGTCTCGAAGGAGCCTCAAGCTCTAGCAACAAGATGTGTGCGTTGGCTTGGCCCGCAGGTAGTGTAGCACACAGGTTGAGGCAGAGAATTAGAAAAAGCAGTAGCACGCCGGCTCTGATCATCAGGGAACAAGAGGGAGATGGGACGCTGGCTGTCTTTATTTATTTGGGTCATCCTCCTATGAAACTGCAACCTGATTCAACCCCACCCACATGTTCCTATTGGCCTAGATGGCACAGTAAATCTAACGATCACAGACAGCGACAAGGGAAGGTGGGAGAGTGGGTGCTGAGCATCTGACAGCCCTGAAATCTGGGCTGTGGTCCGGTGGGGGAAACTGAGTAAGTCAGGGCCATTACAACTGGATTTCTCCTCCCTTGCCCTGGTCCAAGACTGTGTCAGTAATCCCACATGACTGGACATCTTGACTTCTTGGTAGCTTTCTTGCAGCCTGCATCTCAAGGGTTTATACAAGGAGGGGACGCCTTGAGGAGGACAAACTTGGAAGGACGGGAAGGAAGGTCAGGGGAGGCACCCATCACCAAGAGTCACTGGATCTCCCACTGAACAGTGGTTGTAGATGTTGTTAAATGCTGTTGAGTCAACTCCAACTCAAGGTGACTTTTAATACAGCAGAACAAATCAGGGCCTGGTTCTGTGCCATCTTCATGATGCCTGGTATGCCTGAGTCCATCCTTAGCCATGGTGGCCACGATCTCAATCTATCTCTTTGAGGGTTCTCTCTATCTCACGGATCCTCTATTTCAGCGGAGACACATTCTTCTTCTGGCAATGAGTCTGTCCTAAGGATGTGTTCCAAGTTCGTGAGCCATCTAGTGCGTTCTCACATGGCGGTGGCATTTCTTCTAAGGCTGATGTGGTCAGGAAAACGCCTCCCAACTGGACCAATAAACATCGTCCTGAGACACTGGAGTTGGTTCCTTTCGCCTGGCCAACAGGTGTGTCTTGAGCTCCTGCTGTGAGCCAGGCACGGTGCAGGGTCTGGCTGGCAGTGCTCAGACATCAGAGGGCGGTGTGGGTAAACCCTCACCGATGTGCTATCCCGAGCGGCTCTGCAGCAGTGGTCCTCAACCAGGTGCCGTAGCCAGGTGGAAGGGAACCCCCCTAACAGCTGAGAGCTCGCTGAAAAGTTGCCGCTTTTTTCTGAGTACAGTCTGGCTGTGGGTTGTGAAGTACAGACCCCTCTTGGTCTGAGGTCTTTATGCGAGACTCAAGCTGCCAACATGAGCTGATGCATTTGGGTCGTCCCCTAGGGTATTTTTCGGTCTCACACTGACTGGAAGGTCCTACAGGTAATTACTCATGTGAGGGGACCTGTCATGGACCAGATGAGGGGCTCTGGGGCCCAGTGGGTTATGCATTAGTAGGCAGCTAATCATAAGTTGACTGGTTCAAACCCACCGGCTGCTCCTTGTAAGAATGATAAAGACTGCTTGGTTCCCTGAAGATCTAGAAACCGTCTTAGAAACCCACAGGAGGAATTCAACCTGCCCTACAAGGTCGCTCTGACTTGTGGATGCATGCTCAACTGTTGGTGCCCCCCAGCCTCCTACGAATCCCAGGTATGAAGGGACTCCATTGTCACCGGGATCAACTTGAAGATAGAATGGGAAGAGATCATGACATTCTCCACAACGACTTCTGGAAGCCCCTGTACGCCTCGCCGCATCATCTAGAGCTTGTGTGCCCCAAAGGCCAACCGTGCAAAAGTCTACGGCTTTCACCAGGTGCTCAGGTAGTCTATGGCTCACACCAGGGTCCTCCGACAGGTGCTCCGAGAACGACGGGTGGGGAGGTCCTCCATGAGCACTCCCCCCCCCCATGTTCTGGCCCCCAGAACCCTGGGCAGCAATCCCGAAAGACCTGCTCTCTGATGTCAGCCAGCATCCGTGTGGCCTTTAAACTTCTCCCAAACATTGTGATGGCAGATGTTAATTTCATAGCTCTCCAGCTCTCGCTCGCGCGCTCTCTCTCTCTCTCTCTCTCTCAAAAGGAAGAAGTGAGGCATCAAGACCCTTTGGAAGTCAAAGTCCAGGCTTTTCTCTCCCAACCCCCCCGGCCCCCCGCAAGTGGCACTCCAGGGGTCTTGGCATCCTTGCACCCGTAGATGTGATTTCTCCGAAGCACTCTCTTAATTAAAGCAAGGTACTCTCAGTCGGTCCACAGGAGAGCGTGCGCTTAGGAGATGAAAGACATCAGCGTGCTTAATGTACAGTGCTGAAGAATCTCCTCAGGGGCAGGGGATGTGTTTGTCTGTCTAAATGCTCCCGGTGAGATGTTCAGCTCTAATGTACTTAGCGCTACGTATGGAGTTTAATGAAGGTGTATGTGTGTTGGGGGTGGGGGCGCGGGAGGGGAGCGGGCGCGTGCAGCAGGAAATAGGGAGAGAGAAAGCACACAACTTCCACACCCTTTCCCCCGGAACCCGGCTCCTGCTGCCGCTCTGAGACGATGAGTTCTGAGCCGGGGTGTCTCCCTGGGCCGCCAATCAAAAGGCAGGATCCGAGCCTGCCCTTGAGTAGACCGCCACCATCGCCCCCCCCTGAAACAGGCCCGTGGGGGAAGGCCCAGGACTTCCCAGGAGCCAACAGGCAGGGACGCTCCGCTCATGGCTCTGGAAGAGGCGTTTCCACGACCTTCCAACGGTTGCCTCTCCTGCTCCTGGTGGTGCTGCCGGAAACAGGTCTGCTGCCCGGCTCTGTCCACCACAAGCAGCCCCGGGACGGCTTGAGCCAATCACGGGCCGATCTCAGCTCCTAAACCTCCGTCAGATAAGAAATCAGAGTCCATCGGATGCCACCATGACCCTCCTGCTTCACTCCGGGACACTGAACTGAATCCAACTCCCATCAACCCAGAGGCGGGGGACAGTCGCCGGGTCTCCGAGGCCGCACGCTCAGGAGAAGAGAGCGCTCCTTCTTTCTCCCTGGGCACAGCCGCTGGCAGCCCAATGCATCACCCACGTCACCCCCAGGGCTCCCCGAGCCTCCTCCCGACCCTCTCTTTCTCAGTCCCTAACAGGTGCTGAGCGGCAAAAGGGAGCGCAAGGGTGCCCTGGGGGCGCCGTCAGACTCGTGGAGTTGAACAATTTTGAAACATGACACCTCGCCCCCCCCCCCCCCTTGAACCAAGCCCACTGCCTTCCTGTGGCGGCTGGTTCCTCTCCACGCTGTGCAGCAGTGGGGAACTTGTCCCTGTGGGCTTCCATCAGGAACTTTCCTGCAGATCTTTTCCGGAATACAAAGTCAGTCTGTGTGTGTGTGTGTGTGTGTGTGTGTGTGTGTGTGTGTGTGTGTGTTTGCAACATAACATCCTGCAAATCAAAAGAATTTGCATGTTGAATCTCCTCCATCCCCCAGGCTGAGAGAGAAGGAAGAAAGAAGTTCAGGGTGGCATGCAGTGGCGAATAATACCAATCGAGCGTGACTGCTGAGGGGCTCCAGTGGCACAGGGGTTGCCCATTGGGCTGTGATCTTCAAGGTCCACACAGTCTGAAACCACCAGTTGCTCGGAGGCAGAGAGAAGGGGTTTTCCACTTGTGTGAACAGTGACAGTCTCAGACTCTCCCGGGGGCACGTCTACCCTCTCCTCTCTGTCACAAGGGGTCAGCATCCACTTGATGGCCATACCTTTGGGGGCTGGGGATGGGTGTTGGGATACGGCAGCTGAGGTTGAGAGTTTTAGGACCATCGCCAAGACCCGGATATGGGCTTGTCGACCATAACAAAGGAGCCTGCCGTCCTCCACAAAGCTCCTTTGTGCAAGCTGTGGGCCGAGTGGCGCAGATACTGACACGCTTGCCCACAGGTTTCCAGGTGGAGCCTGACCAGTGGTCCATTCCAAGACAAGCCTGGGGTCCACTGGCAGCAGGTTCCGGCCAGTGGAGCAGTTAAGACTCTGCGCCTGGGGGGCAGCGCTGAGTCAGAATAGACTCCAGTAGCATGCATGTCACTGCCTCCCACCCCGTCCCGTGCGTGGCAGGGATCCTCATGACGGAGCACGAGCTGTTCCTGGTCAACCAGTCTGGCTCTGACTCAGCCACCCGTCTGCAGCACAAGGAGACCCTGTGCCACCCTCAGACTGGGTCTATCCAGCTCATTGAGAGCCCTTCCCATGTCCCACTGCGCCTCAACCTTGCCAGGCACAATGCCCCTTCTCCAGCGACAGACGCCAGTCCCTGCCGCACAAAGCTGCCACAGTCTCTGCGACGCTACCGTGTGCCTGGGCGGAGCTTTTTCTAGACAAATTTATTCACTCCTCCAGCAGCCCCTGATCTACTTAATATTCTTGCATCCACGCCACCAAGTAGAGGCAATGATTAATTCCTCTCCCATCTTCCTTATTAGCAGTCTGCCTCTTTGCATACGTACGTGGTGATTAGAAAGAGGAAGGTTTGCGTCTTCGGGCCCACCTGAGTCATCCCCGTGCTTTCTCTGCTTCCGCACGCCTCAAAGAGGGCCTTTGTCACAGAGTCTCCTGGGGCAAGACATGGTCTGATTTCTCAGTGACGGTGCAGTCAAGTACAAGAACACCCTTGATTTCCATGTCTCTGGCATTCACATCCGTATTGCAGAGTGAGCCAGCTGTGAGGGGGTTTGTTTCCTTGACAAACTGAGGTCATGGTCTTTCTAAGCACTTCCAGCCCTTGGCGCCGTCCACGTCCACAGGCCTGGCTACGTCGTCTGCATACCGGCGCTGTTCATGGGTATCTGCCTCCTGCTCCTCCACCTGGTCAATCTTCTCAGAGCACTTGTTCAAGACACAGGTCGAACAGGTCGGAGGGAAGGCCAAAACCCTGATGTGCCCCTTTAGGCCCAAACCCTGATGTGCACCTTTCCCATGTGCAAACCACCTGGCCTCCCACTGCTCCATGGAGCCACCTGTTCTGCTGTCTCTGTACAGGTTCCCTGGTTGTGTGAATCCAGGTAGACTAGAGAAACAAATTCATAAAGATGCATATGGATGTAAGGGAAAGGCTTCTATACAGGAGGAATAGAACATTGAGAGACCATCCCAACCCAGTCCAGTCCAAGCTTGCAAGTCTGATATTAGCCCATATCTCTGATACCGGTCTATAAAGTCTTCTTCAGATTCACAAGGCCCATGCAATGACACCAGGACAATCACCAGCCAATAGGTGCAGAGTCTTGTGTATACAGTGTAGGGTAGAAGCATTTCAGCACTGACAGGAGTCGCTACATGATTCCTCCAGTTTCCAGGGCTCAGGGTCTATCAGCATGCTGCCATGTCTCCCAGGGAGTCACACTGTATCTTATCAGTCGAGAGTCTCCAAGGGACTGAGCCATAAGTCTCTCACCTCCCAGGGGGAAATACGGTTGGATTTCCCAGAATTCTCAGGAGAAAACCATGCCCACACAGAGATCACATTGGCTATCTCCAGATGGACAGGATAGACTCCACTCTTATATTCCCCTCCTGAAATTGTCACAATTAGTGACTGCCACACCAGGAACACAGGTGAGCATCCTTAGAAGCCCTGTCCTCTGCGACGTGATGACCCACCCAGTCAAATGCCTCGGCACCATCCATAGAACACGGATCCACATCTTCCTGTAATTCTCTGGTGGCCCCCCATGACCCGTCTGACACCTACAGTGGTCTCCCTGGTCCCACATCCTCACTGGAATCCCGCTTGCATTTCTGGAAGACGCTTGGGTAGCATTACTGCTGTGTACTGCTGCAGCCATTTCAAGATTGCTCCCAGCGTGACTGCACACGCCCAAGATGCTGCAAGATGATCAGCATGTTCTATGGGTCACGGTTCTTCAGCCTGGGCAGGAGGAGAGCTCTCGCTTCCAGACGTGTGCACGCTGGCTTCTCCTTTGAGGGGCAATTCTCCCCAAGCGTCTTTCCAGCACCTTCCGGCCAGAGGGGCTTGCCTTCTGGCACCGTATTGGAAGCTGTCCTGTTGTTCTACATAAGGTTTCCACAGGCGGTGTTATAGAGCAAAGATGTCACCTGGTAACCGTAGGGCAGCCGTCCCATTTTTAATTGTGTGCAGAGTGGACAGGGAATTAGGAGGACTGAAGATGAGCTGCCCTCTCTGAAGCACGTTGTAGAAGAATCTTACATAAGCCTAGGCCAATATGTGTTAGTCCGGGTGGACTAGAGAAACAAATTCATAAATATGCAGATGTCTATAAGGGAGTGGTTTATATACAAGAGGAATGGAACATTGAGAAAGCATCCCAACCCAGTCCAGATCAAATCCACAGGTCCGATATTAGCCCAGATGCCCAACACCAATCTACAAAGTCTCCTTCCGACTCAGGAAGCACATGCAATGACACTGAATGCAAAACAATCACAAGCCAGATGGGTTGAATGCCTTTGGATCCAGTGGCATCTCAGCGCTGGCAGGGGTCTCCAAGTGGATCCTCCAATTCCAAGGGCATGGGGTCTATCAGTGTAGTGGCACGTGTCTTGTCAGTGGGGCATCTCCAAGGGAGTGAGTCATGAGTCTCTCATCTCCAAGGGGGAAATATGGCTGGATTTCGCAAAATTCTCAGGAGAAAGCAATGTCCACAAAGAGGTCTCATTGGCTATCTCCAGATATACAGGCTAAACTCCACCCCTACACTCTTAATGCTCAAATTGACACCAGCATTGGTGACTGCCACACTATATTTGAAGGATGGTGATGATGAACTTCCCATACAGCACGGGCTATATTTAAAGGACGGTGTTATAGAGGAGATTCGCCACGATGAACAAATCTGTCCAGGAAAAGAACTGCCAGGTCCGTCTTCCTGCTTTGGATGGAATCTGCAAACCCCACTGAGAGACCAGTCCACCATGGGTGCTCTATCTGGTCAGGGAGATGCCAGGGGCACAGCGCCCAGCCTCACAGCAACACATCTGCCACCACAGTGTGAGAAACAGACAGGCGCCCAGGGACAGAGGCCCCGGGTGGGTTTGATTAGCGGAAACCAGAGCAAGGAAGGCCTGGAGGAGAACTTTCCTGGCGTCTCATTCTGCAGGCAGACAGGCGGGGCCCCAGGGCGGCATCTGGAGAAGGAAGACAGGAGGGACCCCAGGGCGGCATCTGGAGAACAAAGGGCCTCAGAAGAGCAGTCCAATTCCAGGCACCACCAGGGGACAGCGGCTGTTGACAGCCCTCCAGGGCCTGGAGAGTGCTCCTAGGCACTGCATGTGCTCAGTGCACAGGAGAGGCTGGTGCTCCACTCTGGGTTTGGATGGGACGGAAGAGGCACAGAGCGTCTGAGAACACAAACACACAGAGAGGAGTATGGGCACAGAGGGGAACACAAGACAAAGAGGAGGATAGGAAAGATGGACGGAAGGATACGGAGGGGCCGCGAGAAAGGAGAGGAGACAAAACCCAACAGGAGAAGATGCTTCCGTAATGAGGTCAACAAATGCCCAGGGACTGGGACAGAAGGGAAAGGAAGCCATGGCAACCGCAGCACTGCTGAACTGAGCCGGTCCCTTAATCTGCCCGGGAGCTTACAGACAGCCGAGGCTGTGGAGCTAAATGGGACCAGAGAGGGCACCCCACACCTGCCACTGCTGGGGCCGCTGCTCAGCTGCGGGGCTGAGCCTCAAAGCTGTGGTCAGGCTGCCAGGCCCAAGCTGCAGGGTCTCAGACCAGGACCAGGGTCTCCCTCTTCATCCACTTCCCCAGCTTCCAGAGGTCGGTGAGCCCTTCGCCTGCAACCTGCAAAGCTGCAGGCCGGCCAGCCAGAGGCAGCCTGGGAGCTGAGCTATGAGGTGCGTGCTGGTAGAATCCTGGAGCAGAAGCGGGGGCTCAAGCAAGCGTCTTGGCCCAGATGCTCATGCTGCATGGGAAGTGCTTTCATAACAGCTTGACCGTTGGTCACCTAGCCCACCCCATGGCACACGTGCTTCTTCCTTCAAGTTTCCGAAGCCCCTGGTCCCGAGCAGAGGAAGGAGGATGGTGAACCACACAGGGTTGCGAACCCAGGTGATCATCACCTACATCCTCCTCTCCCATCCTACCCTCCGCTCCCCATCCCTGCTCTCGCCTGGCCCCAATTCTGCATTCATTTCCCTATCTGGGGGGAAGCAGAGTCTGGTCAGCAAGATGACACTACCTGGGTGACTGTGCCCTTTCTCCCAGCTGCTGAGCAGAGTCTGCCTCCCCGGCAGCCTCTCAGCAAAGGCAAAGCTAAAAAGTAGTCAACCTGATTGGCTGAAAACTGGACCTACATGTCTTCCTGAAGGCCTACCTCACCCCCAATATCCTGAAGAATTTTGAGGGCATACAAGAACTGAGCTGGCTTAAACTGGGTTGAAATATTAATAGAGTTTCCTCCGGGGGGGGTAATTGGGGCAATTCTTCTGGATTCACTAATCTTTGGACTGCAAGTGAGAGGGGAAAGTTATATATGGATATAACTTAATATTGGCAACATTAAGTGGAAAAAATAATATACATACTTCTGGAATCTTTAAAAAGAGGGTTTTTTTTTCATATCTCCCTTATGGTAGACAAATATACCACAACCACCCTCGTACTTGTGTTTCTCTCTTTTCTTTAGAGACTCCCCTTTCCTCTGGGGAATGTCTGCTTCTTCTCAGGATGGGTGGGGACTCCCTCAAAGGTAGGAGCTGGCCACTCATCGGAGACCCAGGGGCTGGCACAGAGCCTGCTGAGCCCCCTGCCTGGGGAGTCCACATGGCAACCCGGGAGTTCTCTTCACTATTCACCATGGATGGCAGCACCTCTGCCAGCTGCTGGGCTTCCACACGCCACAACTTGAGCCCTGAGCTGTCTGGCGAGGTTTGCCATTGCCTAGACCAGGCATCGGCACACCGCGGCCCTTTCGGTCTCCGTACCTGTAAAAATCGATTTAAAAAGGGATTTAAAGGATGCTGTCCGGATAAGGGCGATTTCATTTGTTGGTCAGAACAAACCTATGGCTCTTGAATAAAGTTTAAACTGCTGTGAGGGGTGAGGGCTGACTCTTTCGTCTCCAATGTTTGAGGGCCCCCAGTCTGGACACCGCCTGAGACTCACAGAAGAGCCCAGATGAAACTAGTCGGGTCCAGGCTCCACTGCTAACTGCAAGGCTGGCAGTTTGAGTCCAGTGGGTGTCTCTGCAGGAGGAAGACCTGGCACCCTGCCTCTGCTTCTGACTCACGGTGCCCTGACCGGCCTTCTAGGCTATACTCTACCAGAAGGAGTGCTTATGTGACAGTAGATACTCATTGGGCTGCTAACTGCAAGGTCAGCTGTTCTGACAGAGAAAGACATAAAGGGTGACAGTCCCAGAAACCACCAGAGGCAGGGCTTCCCTGTCCCCCAGGGTGGCTGTGAGCTGCCGTTTTCTCCAGGGCAGTGAGCCTGCTTTGCTTGGAGCAATGCCATTCATTAAGCCTTTTCCCAGGGTGCCCTGCAGGAAAACAGGGAGGGCTGACTGTCCCCCGCACACCAGGAGCCCTGGCGACAGCGGGCAACAAGCTGGGCCCTGCTCGGGAGGACGGCAAGGCCGTCTGCTCCTGTGGAGATGCACAGCCTCGGGAACCCACACTGCAGTTCCCCTCCCGCTTAGAGGCTCGTGGGCACGGGAATCGCCTGGATGGCCACAAGGTTGGTTCGAGTTGGTGAGAGCACCACAGGTCAACTGGACCCCCCTCCGGTTCTGAGTGAAACAAGCCCTGCAGGTGCAGATCGGGGGGCGGGGGGGTTGGTGGAGCTTGGCTCTTGGGCATCTTGAGTGAGAAAAGGCAAATGCTTTCTCCCCCAGAGCAGCTCTCTTTCACAGGAGAATGCCACCCAGCCACGCAGGAACAGAACCCATGAGGAATCGAAGATCCGGGAGTTAAAACTGTGAGCGAGAGTTTGCAGGCGAACAAGCATGTGTGCCACACACATACACACACACACACTGTGTTGTGAGTGTGTGGTCATAGCAGCATCTCCCAAGCAAGTCCCCACTTCACACCAGGTCTGGGCACCTTTCACGCGACAAAACTTTACAAGACGCGGCTTCAAGACGCGTGTCAGACATCCCCCCCCCCACACACACACACCATGATCTCCAGAAGCTTCTTCTGACCAGGTGACAGTAAAGGAAAACCTGCTTCTCACGGTCTTTTCCTTGCAGCATTCATGCTTCCCTGACTTCAGTCCCCATTCACTGGTCAGCCTAACAATCTCGGGAGAGGTTGCCGGGAAACACAGGGGTGTTACCCCACCCCCACCCTCCCCTAACCGAGGTCCACTTCTCCTACTGACACTGGTCTTACTCCTGTTCCTCCCACGGACGTACAGAGGGACAGATGACTGTCCACCTGCCGGACAAAAAACAAGCCCGGCAGCTGCCACTGAGTGGACTGTGAGGCACAGTGAAGCTCGCCGAGACCAGAAATGGCTCCCTCTGGGGCAGCTTCGGCTTCCTTCTCGTTCGTGGAAATGATCTAAAGAGGATGCCTGGGAGAGCCGTAAGGAGGAAGAAGATCCAGTGAGACCGAAGGACAGCGAAGGTGGGGGCCAGAGCGCCAGGATCTAGAGCATGGTTCCCAAAGGCCACCTCCTGACGGGCGAGGCCAGGTGGAAGCAGATACCTACACTTTATCCTAGGTGATGGGCTACAAACCAAAAGATTTTTATTTCCTGGGGGGATGGGGAGGGGGAGAGTCTGAGTCATTTTTTGTCTCTGCAAAGCAGGCAGTAGGCCAAATTAGTCTGGGAACCTTAGGACGGTGGTCTGCATGTGCCTTACAAAACAGACACATGGACATACCAGTTTGCATACCCCAAGAGGTCCATGAGCCCTTTGGAGCACCCATTCAGGGCCCCCAGTGGAAAGAGTCGCTGGCCTAATTTCTAGAATGTACTCAGCTAATAAGTTTGTCCACAGAGACACGGGCCACCCATCTACCCCCTGCCACATGGTTCTTAGCAGCAAGGGTGGAAACTAGCCCAGAGGGCCACTGGGAGAAGACCGAGTTGGTCGCCTGTGACCAGAGACAATTATGGGTGGGTTCATGGATACTGGTTTAAGAAAAGATCCCAGGAGAGCTACTGTGTGAAAGCAGATGGCACCGGACAACGGGGCCACAGGCTTGGCCACGGCACCAGGTTTCTGAAGAAAGAATGCCCCAGAAACTAGGAGCCATGCTTGCATCTGAGGTGGGGAACTGAGTCTTGGGGAAGTTTAAATTGGGAGAAAGATGTCATACTGCTAATCCACGTGCTTACATTTTGAATGAAAAGAATATTAGTTGGAGAGAATAAATAAGATGGATGATAGATGAATGGATGATGGATGGATGGGTGAATGAGTAGATGGATGATGGGTGGATGAATAGATGGATGATGGGTGGATGAGTAGATGGATGGATGAGTGGATAGATGGATGAGTGGATGGATGGAAAGATGGGTGGATGGGTGAGTGGATGGATGGATGGGCAGATGGATGGATGAGTAGATGGGTAAGTGGATGGATGGATGGATGGATGGATGGATGGATAAGTGGGTAGATGAATGTATGTAAGAGTAGATGGGTGGGTGAGTGGGTAGATGGATGGATGGATGAGTGGGTGGGTGAGTGGGTAGACGGATGCAGAGGGACACATAGAGAAAAGAGGCTGATAGCTTTCAAATAACTTCCAGCTCAGCTAAATCACAAAACAGCCGCAGCCTCAGGAGTGCAAAGCACTTGGCACAAGACCATAAATGGGAAAACATCTCATAAATGCTATTCCCAACCCGAGCTGCTGCCTCGGCTGATCAGAACAGCTGAACTTTCTCTCCCACCATGTGGTTCTTTCCTCTTGCAGAACCAATTACGAGACATGATAACAGCAGCCCCAATATTATTTTGTAAAGGCTGATGTTATTCACTAAAGACCCATTAAGCCAATCTCCTTGCTCCATCTACAACAAGCTCACAGGCAAACCCAGATGACTCAAATAGTGCACATTCAGGCTCCATCTACAGAAGGGCAAACATCAAACAGCCATTATCAATGTCAGAGTCCTGCGCTGCCTGACACCCACTGGTGCGTCCAGGTGAGACCAGCAGTGACCTTTGGAGAGCCAGCTGGGCACTCTCTGTCTGGGCGCCCCATTCTCACACTGCCCACCCCTCCCCCACAGGGTTGCGTTTACCTTTGCATCTGAGCGGCTGGCAACGGCCAAGGAGGGTTGCTTGGTAACCTGGTAACAGGCTGTGCCTAGATGTTCCGAAACCAGGATCATATCTTCCTCCCACACAACCCCTGCTTACCACTTAACCCTGGGCTCACCAAGAAGACCTAGTCCTTCCAGAAGGTTCTTCTACAGAGCAGCCAACCCCAGATGGCCCTAGCATTCCCATACCACCACTGGAAAAGGTTGACCCCAAAGGTCATTCCTTTTTAACTTTTCTTGGCTGTCAGGCACCAGCATGACCCCTTTGGCCTTGAGCATCACACACACACACACACACACACACACACACACACACACACTAGAATCTGGGCTCCGAGTCACCAGATGCATAAGGTCTCTCCAGGAGGGTGCGTTGGCCCCATTAGATGACTGGAGCGATCCCCAGTAGGGCAAAGGGTTGACACGTTTGACAGCTCATCACCAGGCTAGAGGTTCAAGTCCACCCAGGGCAAGCTAGGAGGAATGACAACTGAAAGCTGTTGGTGGCCACAGCCGACAGGACTGCGTCCAGCCCAGGGTTCACAGCCCAGCACGGCCAACAAAGACCAGCCGAAACACAGGGCCCCGCCCTCCTCACAAGGGATGGGCCTTGACCCACTTCCAACAGGAAGGAAAACAGACAGACAAACAGACATCAACTGGCTGCCATTCAGGCTCACCGAGGCCGTGCAGGATGGGCGGGGCAGGCTGCCCCTGACAGGAGCTCTTTTTTACGGGAGCTGAAAGCCCCCTCATTCCCCCGAGGTGCCACTGGTGGTTTTGAACCGCTGACCTGGCAGCCTCATCCTCCAGGGGCAGGGCCCTCCAAATTGAGGGGAAAGGCCCGGTTTTGCAGGTGGAGGGTCCCGCTTTCCTGGCTGGAAAAGGGAACCGTGGGAGACCCAGCCTGTTTTCAAGGGCTCAATCGAGGTCACAGAGAGGGGTAAGCGCTCTCACCAGGTGGGTCTCACCAAAGCCCAGCGCCTTTGGCCCACGTCCGAGTGAGGGCCCCACCGGGTCAGCCATAAGGCGACTGGCTCCTGGCTCTGCTCCAAGTACAGCCACACCTGATCGGCACCAACCCAGAGGCCTCCGCTCGACCTTCAGGCCGTGCAGGGCAGACAGAGCACAAACGAGATGGAACGACGAGACGGCGTGCAGCCCCTACCCACGCAGCCCTGTGCCACGGCGGGGGGCACGAGGCCCACCCCTGCACGCGACGCCCATGCCCACGGCTGAGGGGCTGCAGTGAGGCGCTTGCCTGAAAGAAGCCCAGCTCTACCTATCCGGATGGAAAGTTCTCTCTCGGAGAAGGGCAGCGGGGGGCCCTCGACGTCCGATTTCTTCACCAGCTTGGGGTCGAAGCTCAGGGCCAAGGCCGTCTGGGGGTCTTCCGCTGCACCCTGAAACAAGAAATAGTGCCCTCCGTCACCGTGGCGTCAATACCACGCCCTCTGCGGAGCCCTGGATCCCGAGGCCAGTGACCACCCTCTGTCCAGAGGGGCCATCTGAGTCACCCTGGGCCCGAGCCGGGTGTCAGGCTGCGAGGGGCCATGAGGTGGACAACCCACTGTCCAGGGCACCCACCCCAAACTTGTGTCCACCGATTCGTTTCTGACGCAGAGCGACCTCTGGGATGGAGGAGGACTGCCCGGCAGGCTCCCTGGCCTTGTCGTCCCTCTCTCTGCAGTCAGACTGCCACACGGATGGCCTTGCGGCCGTGACATACACAATCACAGCACACCAGGAGGCCGTAAGAGGGGGGACAGGACACAGCTAGACTGGACACGCAGGGCCGAGCAGCGGGCGTATTTTGAAAGTCTGGCAAAAGTAACCTGAAGTCGTCAGATTCTCATTCACGAACCCTGGCGTCTCGTCTAAACACAGGAGCTCCTTCCATCTCTAAGAAAATATAGCAGAGTGGGGTACAGAGGATGGGTGGGAAAGATGGGGGCGGCTGTCTTTCCTGAGCAAACGGTGACTGCGTGGGCTGCTCACGGCAAGGTCAGCCGTTTGAAACCACTGACCGCTCCTCAGAAGGAAGGGCTTTTTACTCCGGCTGGGAGTTCCAGTCCCGGTAGTTCACAGGGGCAGTTCTACCCCGTCCTGATTTGATGGCAGGGATTCTGACCAAACACAAGGTGGGAGGGTCATAGCCACCCACAGGCACCTCGGCAGAGAGGCTGGAGACCAGTTTCCGCATGGCCACAGGCACTGGACGCTCTGGGAGCGCAGGTCCACTCGGTGTCAGAGTCCACCGGCATTCTGTCCTGGAGGCATCTCACAGAGCTAGACCTGGCTGTGTCTGAAGTCCCTGTGTCCCCCATCCCCTAGGCTGCATCTAGAAAACACACACACACACACATACACACACACACACACACACACACACACACACACACACACGGCGGCCCTTGTCTCCCTCCCCATTGTCTCCCTGAGAAGTAAGAACCGGATGAATCAGAAACTTTATTTCCTCCTTTCTTTTCAGACAGGTGTTAAAAACTAACACCTGAACCCTTCCTCCCCCCCACCCCCCACCTCCCCAACAGCTCCCTGAGCTAAAGCAGTTCTGCTGCTATCCGGTCACCCCATCCATCTGCCGTCTCCTCTCCCTGCAGCTTAATGAGGGAGCCGCCATCTCTGTTCACCTCCTGGCTCTGACGGCAGGTTCCCGCGTCCCTTGGTAAAATCCTGGGTTGGCAGCAACCTGGCCGCTTCTGTCCCTCGGGAGAAAGACAGGGTTTTCTGCTCTCATCAAGTGTCCACTGGGGAACCCACAGGGCCGCCCTACCCTGCCCTCCGGGGTGCCCAGGAGTGGGAATCGGCACGGGGCCATGAGTTGCCCTTGGGAGAAGCAGCCCTATGCACACTGTGGGTTTGAAGTCCCAGCGGTCGGTGGTGTGGGGTCAAAGATGAGGCCTTGTCCACCCACGAAGAGACGGGGCCTTGGACACGCACGGGGCAGTGTGACTCGGCTCTGCAGAGTTGGAATCAATTCCACAGGGGCGCGTCTGGCCTGGTTTTTATTTGTACTGGAGGTGAGGGTGGGGGTGGGTCTCCTAGAGAGAACGTCGAAGAAGCAACCAGACCCATGTATCCAAGGCGAGGCTGGCATTGCCAAGATCAACAAAGCAAACTCACAGGGGGGGCTGACCCCCCGGGAACCCTACGGGACAGGGTAGAACTGCCCCCCTGGGTGTCCAAGGCCGGAACGCTCTGTGGGAGTAGAAAGCCCGTCTTTCTCCCGAGGAAAGGCCAGTGGTCTCGAACCGGCGACATTGTGGAGGCACGGCCCCTGCCTGGCTCCTCGGCTGCCGAGGGGAAGGACGACGAGCTTTCTCTCCGGCTTTGGGCAGTGCTGGCAGGAGAGGCAGCGGGCCCGAGTTCTGGCTCTGTGCCGGGGGCTGCCGTGAGCATTTCACCCTCATGCTGGCCCATCGCAGAAGTTAATGGTGAGGAGGAGATCTTCAGAGAAGGCACGGGGGTGGTCGTGGGGTTTGGGGTGGGTGGGCGGGGGTGGAGCCATTGAGAAGACTTCTCTGGTGCACAGCCCTGAAAGACGGGAAGAAAGCCTCAAAGTTCTGAAGAAGAGGCCTGGAGGAAAGGCACAGTCGGGCAGTGCCGGTCTCTCTGTCCCCTCCACAGCTACCCTTGAGGCTGCATTTTGTTGGTTGCATGTTGCTGGGTTTTGCTCCTGGGGCCTGGGGGGGGGGGGGCAGTGTGGCACTAAGTTGATCTCCCTCCAGAAACATTGAACAAAAACGCTCCTTTTGCAAGTGAGACCAGGACCCCAGAACATCCACCTGAACTTCCCTGCACCTGGGCCCAGTCCCACTGGTCCTTTCTAAGGGCTGGAGAGAGCGGGCATCCTGCATGGGCCACCAGGCTCTGCAATGATACTTCTCTCTGCCCACACCCGGCAGAGCTGTGTCCCAGCCTGGCCCCCCAGGGATCGTCTCAGACCCCATCCTGGGGCTCCTGACTCCCCTCCTCCCCCCAAGTCCCTTGAGGATAGCAGAGAAATCAGTCCCTTGAAACGAGCCCGGGGGGGATCCGCCTGCCATAAGCAATGGGACCCTCTACCGGCTGGGTGGCGGGACCCCGCCCTCACTGAGTGGTTGGGCTCCTGGAGGAGAGGGGCCGCGTGGCAGAGACAGTGACGGCCTGGAACCTCAGAGGTGTTAAGGTGCCATGGGGGAAACAGAATGAACAGGGAGTGGATTTCTTCCCAGAGCTTTCTGCAGGTCTCTTGTATAAGCAGCTGGTCTCTGGCCTTCTCCAAGCCCGGCCCCACCACACAGCACGCTGACTTGGGGACGGGGGAGGGGTTCAGACAACCTTGCCCAGGTCTCCCTGGAGACAGGCTGGGGTGGCCCTGGTCCCAGGCGACGACGCAGGCCTTCAACTGCAGACAGTCAGCAGGAAAAAGACTCCCTGAGCACCAAGGGCCAGGGCAAATGTTGGGGCAATCATGAGTGGCCTCTGCCAGACCTGGCCGGTGGGTGGGCTGGCCTTCCTGCCCGGCCCCACCCTCTGCCTCCTGCCTTCCCCCACTTAACATGGCCACTGGAGGTGACACTCAATAATCGATGCGGCTTTCATGACTGAGAAGCTGCAATCATCATTCTGCCCGTACTGCACTCGTGAATCATGCTGCATAATGCGGGGATGGAGGGGGTGTTGAATGTCACCTCTGATCACCAGCTAGACTGGGTCTCATGTACTGGATGAGCTTCTCACTCACTCACGCCCACGTGGGGGACCCGGACGGTGGCCCGGGGCGAGGCTGGCCTCTGAGTCCATGTGACGCAAAGTGGACAGACCCCAGGGCAGTGGGCACAGTCCTGCCTCGGGCTTTACCGGCTCCAGCACCACCTTGAGAAATCACGGATGTCGGGGATGAGCCCTCAGGGCCAGGGACGTGGCGGCCGAAAAGGCCTGTTCCCCACCGCTGGCCGTCGTTTCTAACGAGATGAAATTCACACTAAGTCAAGCAGTTGCAAGCGTGTCACTCCATGGCATTGACCACATGGCCGGTGATGTACAGCTGCCACCTCGATGGAGTTCCAAAACATCTCCATGGTGGCCTTCGCCGTCTAGTGCCCCTAGAACAGAGAAGACCCGAGCAGACGACTTCAACCCACAGAAGTGAATTCTCTCATAGCGTAGGGAGCTCAAAGCACAGCTTCAGGAGAGGGCTTCCTCTCTGTCCACACGGGAGCAGGGCCCTTGTCTTCTTCCAGCATCTGAGGACCCTCTGCCCTTCCTAGGAGGTTTCCATGAGTCTTGGCATCAACTTTCCCCCAAGGCTAAGAGGTTCTCAGCGTAGGGACCCCGGGTCCAAGGGACACGCTGCACTCCCAGCTGTTGGCGGTAGGTGGGGCCCTCTGATCTCTGCTCACTTTTGTACTGTATTTTTCAGACCATAAGATGCACCTGGTTTTTAGAGCAGGAAAACAAGGGGAAAATATTCTGAACCCAATAGTACTGGTATACTAAGATATTCATTAAAACAAAGCAAAATATGGTAATATTTAGCAGCGTAAACTCAACAGTGGTGTTAAGAGCCATCATCACTTTCATTAACAAATGAGAAAAGACTTAGAGGCTCAAGCACTTTTCTAGTTTTTCCGAAACCTCAAAAACTCATCATCACTAGTGTCAGAATGTATAAAGCTCTGTTGCTCACAATCCCTTATTCAATTCATATCCTGGTGGCATTTTTGCGCAAGTCTAGTTTGGGTATGCACAGCCAGGTGCATTTCCTCATAAATCTGCAGTCCTGTGATGGTGAGCCAATAAAATCCATAATGCCTTTTTCTACAGCAGAGCGTTTGGCTTCATAGACAATCGCTTTTGTAGAAACTGAGAAGCCCATATTCCAGTGACATGGGATCCATTCTTTCATGTCCCCTTCTAACCATGGCCATTTTTCAGCGTGCCCACGAAAAGTGGGCTTCATTTTATCAAGTTTTTGCTGCAGATCCTCCTGTTTTCTCCACTCTCGTCTCCTTTCTCCAGTGGGAGGCGGCCCAAAATGTCGCTCCACTGTTCTGTTTCCATGTTTGCTTTTTTGCATATTCTACTACCTCCAGTGTAGATGGAATTTTATATACGAATCTTTGACATTTTGTACCCTTAGAAAAATGGTGTTTTCCTGAGGAAAAGAGAGTACTGAAAGAACTGTCAGTTGTTATGAGAGACATGCAGTATTCCCACATACATCAGGACTGCAATTTACAGTAACTCAAACCGCTTGGTCTTGCAATGAAAGGGCACAAACTCATTTGACAGGCAGGGCTTGGCATGGCAGGAGAGACTCCCTATCTCTCTCCAACCATGCCTGCCTGTCAGGACACTACCGCATCACATAGTCCCAGCTGGGACACTACCTGGCACCGTGCCTAGCCGCCTCCTGTCTCAATGTTCTCATCCTGTCAGTCTGTCAGTGTCCTACACATGCAGGGGAGGCGTGCGCTGTGCCGACCACATGGCCTGACTGACATGGAGACTCCAGGAGGCGGGACATCCCCCCAACACACAGCAATCCACAGCAAGCCAGCAGCAGCGGACAGTCAGCCAGCCCATGGAATCTTAAACAAATGTTTGGGGTACCACACCTTCAGACCATAAGATATACTGTTTCCCCCACACACTTTGGCGGGGAGGGGGAAGGTGTGTTTTGTGGTCCGACAAAACGATCATCCCTTAGGCCCCAAAAGGGATCGACTCGAGGCACAGTCTAATCCTCCAGATGGTCTCCTGAACCCCCCACATCCCAGAGGCGAGGGCTTACCACGCATGACAGCAGCGAGGGTCCTCGCACAACACTAAGGACCAGGCCAAGTCAATCCATCTTTCACCAACACACCCATGCACACAATACTCCCCCAATCTCCTTGGCCAAGGATTCTGTCCTGCTGAGACCCACAATCAAGGCTTGCAGGACCCGTGGCCAAGAGATCCGCAGACATGATGTGTTGGGTAAACCTGCTGCACAGACCTCTCTAGAGGGTGAAAAAGCGAAGGTGTTCCTTTGAGGACTGAGGTATGCGCCTGACCCACACCGCGGTAGTGCCCGTCACCTCACGTGCACGTGAAAGTTGGGCACTGACTAAGGGAGACCGGAGAAGAATGGATGCATCTGGATCGTGGTGCCGGGGAAGTCTGCTGACAATCCGGGGGCCGCTCAAAGGACACTGTCACTTGTCTTGCTAGAAGTCCGAGGTGCCCAGATTTTCTTTCATGCTCTGAGCATGTGGTCCGGGGAGACCAGTCCCTGGAGAAGGAGGCCGTGCTCCGTAAAGCAGAGGGGAGGCTAGACAGAGGAAGGCCCTGGAGAAGAGGGACGGACACAGGGGCTGCAGCTACAGGCTCGGGCCTGGGACAGTTGAGGGGACGGTGCAGGAACCATGCGGCCTTTGGTTCTGTGTGCCTGCCGTCACTCTGGGTCGGGACCGACTCCCTGGCGTCCAGCAACAACACACTCTGCATCGTCAAAATCCAGACCCACCTCCCCGTAGCCCGTGGCAACCACCCATCTGCTTGCTGTCCCTAAGCAGTAGCAACAGTCCACAGGCTCCTTTTCGTGGCTGATGTTTGGAAGGACATGACCCGGCCTTTCTTCCTAGTCCACTGTGGTCCAAAAGCACTGCAGAAACCTCCACGGGTGGGTGGGTGGTGGCCGGGCATGAGGTGCTGCGGCCCAAGAGTGACACCCGGCTCTCCCCCACGCGGGGCGAGCATGCCACCCGTGAACCAGCAGGGTCCAGCCCGGCGACTGGTTATGTTCCCAGCAACCGTCTCTGGGAGCTTCCACCTGGGCCTGGGCAGCTGCCCCCTTCCACCTAAAGGCTCTGCCTTCCTTTCTGGCAATATACTGCGAGTGGAGCAGCCCAGCCCACTGCCCTTGAAGGTAAGCCACCCCACCCCACCCCCCACCCCACCCACCCCGCCCTGGACGCCCCATCTTGCAGCTTCTTCCTCACCTTCTTTCTCCCGGGTCCTCGCTTGGCACTGATCTGGATGGCAGTGAGGGCTATGAGTCCCTGGTTCTCTGTGGGCTGTGCCTATGCACCACGACACAAATGTCTTTGCAGCGCAAAACCTCCCCCTAGTTCGGGTGCCAATCGGCTGTTCGTAATCCAGCCTATTTGACCACGGAAAACACATTTTTTTTTTTTTAAAGCACGGCAGTGCTCTGCAGACACAGTTCAACAGCGGCCTACAAAGACGGCCCCCAAGAAAGCTTCTGGACAAGCAGTGCCATGCCTGTGTCTCAGTCATCCAAGGGTCTCCTCGAGGAGGAGAGAGAGAGAGAAAGGAAGTGGGAGAGAGAGACAGAGGAAGAGGGAGAAGGAGTGGAAAAGGGGGGGAGAGAAAGAGAGAGAGACAGTCATACCTTGGCAGAGTTTTCCTTACCATTGGCAAGTTCCTTCTAACAGTAACAAAGATCTGAAGCGTATAAAGGAGGTACTTTTCTTTCTAATCCCCCGGTTACCCAAACTTCTTAAGCGAATCCAAGATGTGAGCCTGGAAGACAACCAGACAGCCCACTCCAAGCCCGGTCGGACTGCCCAACAGCCTACGAACCCCCCAGCTCGCCTTCTCCAGACATCTGCTGGCACGAGTTGGAGATGGCAGACCTCTTCAGGAACCTGCTTGCCAACCAAGTTCCCTCTTCCCCGGAAAGCATGTGTGTGCCCGGGACTCATTGCTAGGTAACCGATGAGCTTATCATTCGGCGGCTCAGAACAGCCGGAGTGATCACCGCTCGAGGGGCTGCGTAAGCTGCCTTGATGAGGCGCACGGCACCCGGGCTCGTGCATGGATCTTTGGCTGGCTGGTGGCTCAGATGGTGTCTGGGTGACCCAGCAAGGCGGCCGGTAGGCTGTGCTCCAGCAATCATCTGACTGTTGGCTCTGGTAGCCTCCCGTCCCCAGCAGGGTGGAGTGAGCTCACTGGCAGGGGAAGCCCAGGATTTCAGGCAGGGCAAGAGAGAATGGTGTCCAATGTGCAAGTGCACTGTGCCCAAAGCAGGGCATCTCCCTGGGAGATCTCTCTCTCTCTCTCTCTCTCTCTCTCTCCCTCTCAGTTCTGAAGGTTGTGTATAAAAATCCATTGACTTAAATAGGACAACCAGACAAAGGAATAAGATAGAATGATTCAACTTTGTGTTTTAACGTACATGGCTGTTGAAAGTGTCAGACGATCAACAGACCAACTCACGGGGGTGAACCCTCTGGACTTGAACCCTGTGCCTCTGTGTCACAGGCTGGGTGGGCATCGGGCAGTACTGCCGTCACTGTGCAGGGCGCATGGGCACAACCAGGAGCCAGGGAGGCACCAGTGGGCTATGAGCAGATGGCTAAGCTGGGGAATGGGGTTCAAGGTCACCACGAGCCGGAAGACGGCGTCCGTGCGGAAGGTGCCGGGGAGTCAGTTCCAACCCATTGTGGACCCCTGCACCACGGGAGGAAGGGCGTGTTGGCTGGGTCTCTTGTCTGGTCTCCTCATGATCTCCATGCCTGAGCCTATGGTTGCTGCACTGACCCATCTCGCCAAGGGTCTTCCTCTTCTCTGCTGGCCTTCTCAATGTCCCGATTATGATGCCCCTCTCCGGGGACACGACCAGAGGGTCTGAGACAAAGCCTCGCCACCCTGGCTGTTAAGGAGCACTCAGGCTGTACGTCTTCCCAAGAGAGATGTGCATCCGTCCGTCCTGTCCAGGGCCTTCTTCACCACCCTTCCTTCCCACCTGACCGAGTCTGGGGTCCTTCTCCAGGGACTGGCCTCTCCTGACGACACATCCAAAACCCATGAAGCGGAGTCTGGCCACCCTTGCATCTAAGGGGCGATCTGGCTGGACCTCTTCCAAGACACCCACCCACTGCCTGCCATCGCCTTGATGCCGCTCACAGCCACACTCTGGGACAGGTTCCCACCCTCCCTTATGCCATGACCCTTTCACACGGTTCCTCATGTGGTGGTGACCCCTCCCCCTCCCGCCAGCTATAACATGATTTTCACTGCTGCCCCGTCACTGTCATTTTGTTACTGTTATGAATGGGGCAAGCCTTGTGAATGGGTCGTCTGGCCCTGTGTTAGTTCAGGTAGACTAGAGAAACAAATTCATGGACACACATATGGATATAAGGGTACAGTTTATATACAAGAGGAATGGAACATTGAGAAAGCATCCCAACCCAGTCCGGTCCAAGGTCGTAAGTCCGGTATTAGCCCATATGCCTGTTACCAGTCTATAAAGTCTCCTTCCGACTCACGAAGAAGGCACAGGCCAGTGGGTGCAGAGTCCTGGCTCTGGCAGGGGTCCCCTCATGGCTCCTCATTTCCGGGGCTCAGGGTTCATCAGCAGTATCCCTTGGTGATAAAAACATCTCAGTGCTGGCAGGGGTCTCTCGCTGGCTTTTCCAGCTTCAGAGGTCTGGTTCTCTCAGGGTAAGGCCGTGTGGCTCCTCCTGCGGCTCTTCCGGTTCCTCGGACGCTGCCATCTTGTCTTGTCAGTCGAACAACTCCCAACAACTAGAAAAACTGACTCTCATTTCCATGAAGGAAATACCATGAGACTTCCCAGAATTCTCAGGAGGAAGCCATGCCCAAACAGAGGCTTCATTGGCTACTCATTGGCTATCTCCAGATTGACAAGCTAGATTCCACCCCTACATCCCAATCCTGAAATTGACATCACATACATGACCACCACCAGACCCAGGTTGAGAACCAATACCCCAGGACAAGGTAGGGCTGCCCTGCGAGAATGCGAGACTGCCACTCTCTGCAGGAGTGCAGAGGTCTGTGCATTTCCCTGGCAGCCCGCGGCACTTCCCAGACTCCTCAGCAGCACCAGCACCCAAAGGCCCCTCCTTCCCTCCGGTCCTCCCCATGCGTGGCCCAGTGCTCATTGCAGATGTCAGGACTGCAGATGACACAGACAGCACTGCAGTGAGGGGCTCCTGAGTCCTCCTGATGATGTCCTTGGCCTTCAACCCTGGAAAGGTCTCATCGATGCTTCCCTGCATCTCCCGACAGCTGCTCCCGTGGGCACTGATCCACGGGGCAATGGTGACGCCCAAACACCGGATGCCACAGAGGTGGCCAGGGTGACTCACAGCAACCCCACGACTATGAGGCTGGGGCTGTGCCCCACAGTGTGATCCATGGAAGGACCGCCAGGCCCTTCTTCCGGGGTATGCCCATCTGCTGGCCATCGGCCTCACGGGAGCCTGGACTATGTCCCCAGGGGCTCCTGGGTGGGGTGCAGGCTGGTCAGACCCTTGGTGCAGGAGCAGGCAGTGAGTGCCGGGGAGTGTGGCAAGAGGTAGCTTTATTTTTAGCCAGGAGTCCTCCGTCACATTGGGAACATGTTGCTGGTTTTGATTTTGTTGAGTTAGTTGTTTTCATTTGAACGGACATGTTTTGCGGGGTGGTTTCTGCTTTCTTTCTTTCTTTCTTTCTTTCTTTCTTTCTTTCTTTCTTTCTTTTCTTTCTTCCTTCCTTCCCATGAAGTGACCGTGAAAGAGCCATGAGGGTGCAGGGCCCGTGGTGACACCCGGCTCCGTGAAGACACTTGTGCACTCTGGATGCTGACACATGCCTACCCGGCGGGGCAGGTGAAAAGCAGAAGCTCGACTGACCGTGGGGAAGGGATGTTGTCTTTGTTCTCCATCCCAACCCAGAGGAACGCTCTCCCCCAGCAGCTCCCTGCTGGCCTCCCTCACCACGGTCACCCCCACGCGCTCCTGCCCACTGCGTTTTGGTATTGTTGGCAACCTTCCTGACTCTCCGCTGTGTTTTTCTATGTTTGGGAGAAACGAAACAAAAGTTACTTGCCACACCACCTGAACCCCGTGATATTTTCAGGCAAAGTAAATACGAATTTGCCTCTTTTCCTTCTTTTGTCAAACAGCGTTCCCAACATTATTGCCTACAGCTGTGTCACTGGCTGTTTCTCAGCCTCTTCGACCACTGAGAAGCTTATCACTCAAAGAAAAAAAAATCAGGATGGGTGGATGTCTGGAGTCAGTAACTCCAGTAAGGGTTCCTTGAGGGACCACCCAGGGGAGGGAAGTGGCGCGCTGATCTCAAGGAGTACAGGAAGGGAGGAGAGGTGTGTCAAACGGGGTCAAGACGACGGATGTTTGGCAGAGGGGAACGCCCGTCTTTCTCCCTCGGAGCGGCTGGCGGCCTCAAACTGCCCACCTTGCCGTCAGCAGCTCACTCACTGCAGAACCACTGCGCCACCGCCGGGGCTCCTGGGACATCTCCTGACCCCTTGGAGAAGGAGCCTGGTGGGGCTCACAGGGAGATGGTGGAAGGTCAGCAGTGTAAGCCCACCCACCTCTCTCTGAGAGAGAAACGCACCTGTCTACTCCAGTAAAGACTCACCGGCTCACGGTGACCCTGCAGGACAGCGTGGACCTGTCCCCGCAGGTTTCCAAAACAGTGACCCTTGATGGGAGGAGTAGGAAACCTCATCGTTTTCTCTCGGAGCAGCTGCTGGCTTTGAACTACTGGCCGTGGGGCTAGCCGCCCCGTGCAACGCCCAGTGACAGCAGGAGAGAGTGCAGGAACGGGCTCAGTCGGAAAACGGGGTGGCCGTGGCCTGCAGTGCAGAAACACAGAGGGGACGGCCATTGGAAGACACGCCCTCCATCCACCCTGGATGCGAATAAGGATGGCAGAGAGCCTGGGGACAGGGACCTTCAGATGCCACCAAGGGTCTGGGCCCCTGGGAATGACAGGGGACGAGAGAGCAGAGGCCGGGCGGGGACCACTGTCCTGTCACCTCACAGACTGGGGGCATCGGGGCAGGGAGAGGATGTATCTGGGTGGTAGATGGTCCCTCGGACTGCCAGAAGCGTGTCGTCTGGGGGAACACAGCTGCCACGAGCCTTGGACGCTGGATGGAGGAAGTTTCCGCTCCTTTCCCCTGGACGGGCCATCAGAAAAGACCCCGGTCACCGGGGATGGACCCCACGGTGGGCTCCAGCAGGCCCACTATCGTGAAGATGGCAGAGGGCGGGGGACGCTTCATTCTCTTCTTGGCGCATGCGAAGCACCCCAGCCACTCACACAGGGGTGGGGGGGGGCACTCACCCAAAGAGGTCACCCCCTCCCCCAACGGAGTAGGCCCACGCCGCACACTGCAGTGACCAGGGGTCAAACAGACCCCCAGCAACTGACCAACCACGGGGGTCCTTGACATAGACACAGACCCCACAGCAACTGACCGACCACGGGGTACCTTGACCAGACTCAGCAGCCAGGCGCAACAAGAACACAGTCACACGCGCGACTGCATGTCTGTCGGCTTGTGGTCACGTGACCGCAGGAGGCGGGCACTGGGCCAGTCTGCCGCTCGAGACCTCGCTAAAGTGTTCCAAAGCAAGGATGTCACTTTGGGGACTGAGGTGGGCCTGACGACCCCAACTGTGGCTTCTCTAGTTCCTCACACACGTGGGACAGCCGGGCATTGAGTAAGGCGAACCCACCCAGAGCCAATGTGCTTGGCAAGACGGAGGCTGGGGAGGCTCAGAAAGCACTCCCCCAAGAGCCAACCTATCTATCTGTCCTGGAGGAAGCACAGGCAGCACGGTGCTTACGGGCAGGGATGGTGGGACGTGGTCTCACGTACTTTGGGCATGTTGTCGGGAGAGACCAGCCCCTGGAGAAGGGCCAGTGAAACCGAGGAAGCCCTTTGATGAGACAGACAGACGGACGGACGAGGTGGCTGGGCCATGGTGAGGACGGTACGGGTCTGGGTAGTTTCTCAGTGGTGTGCATGGAGATCGCTGCCAGTTGGCATCAACTCAAGGGCACTTAACAACAAGAGGGGCCTCTCTCTGCCAAGGTCTACTGGGCTGAGGCCTGGAAGGTCAGGACCAGGGCACTGCAGGACCTTGGATTGTTAAGGAGGTCTTGGCCACATGGTCACTGTCTCAGCCTCAAAGCCCCTGTCCCCCATAACTTCTGAGAGTCAGCAGCAGCGTGGGTGCCCCAGGGGGGGCCTGAAGCTTCAAACTCTGCACACAGCTCTGCTGCCTCTTGATAACCAGCTGGCTACCTCTGCTGCCGAGCGATAGCGTCCTCAACAGACCGGGCCCAGGCTTTCCAGCCAGGACCAAGCCGGCTGGGAAAGGGGGAGGGCGGGGGACTGGAGACCACCACAGAGCGGGGTCAGGAAGGAGGGAAGGATCTCCCAGTGGGGTGTGGAAAGCCCCAAAGCCTCTCCAGGTGAAGTCAGTGGCAGCCCAGCAGCCCGTGAGCCACTTCAAACGCAAGGCTGGAGCTTTGAAGAGCGCATCTAATTGCAATGGCTGCTTTAACGGGGCTTCATCCTTGGCAGCTCCAGGCTTGACTGGGAATTAATTATTAAACTAACCAGGGCTTGATGAGGACTTGGCAGCCAGAAGGCCTGATGCAGCTAGCCTTAAAGGGCCGCTTCTGAGCTGCCTGCGGTGGGAAGGAGGGGACCCACACGGGTCCCTTTTCTCTCGTCTCTGAGCCTGTGTCCCACCACAGACATGCAGGTGCAGGCGCACAGCAGCCTCTCGAGTCATGAGTCCAGCGGCTGACGGCCGCACCCCCTTCCTGCCCTCCGTGGCCAGGGCCCAGGTGAGGCAGAGTCCCCACCGGACGGACAGGAAGATGCTGACCAGAGCTGCTCCGGGGACACCCACACCTGCCAGCAGTTGGGTTTGAGAGGCCCCTGTTTTCACGCAGGCTGACCCCCAGGGGCTGTTGTTGGAGGCCAGAATGCCCCTCCCTTGGCAGTTCCAGGGATCCACCCTGATGGAAAGCTCTGAAGACTGTTCGCTCTGCTCACTGCAAGGTGGGCAGTTCAAAGTCGCCATCCACTCTCTGGGAGAATGGTGAAGCGGTCTGCTTCCAGACAGGGCTTGCAGAGCAGGGCTTCTCAACCTTCCTTATGCCGCTGCGGCCCTTTCAGACAGTCCCTTATGTGGTGGTGACCCCCCCCCCCCACCACACACACACCATAAAATTATTTTCATGCTACTTCGTCAGTCATTTGACCGGCAGGATGTATTTTCATGATTACAAACCGAACATGATTAAAGCATAGTGACGAATCACAAAAATAATGTCATGATATATTATGAAAGATCTATTTCTAATAAAAAGTGAATGAAACGTTATCTTGAAGCATGGTGTAGCCTGGGTAGTAGTCTTCATGCCAGGGACTCCTATGTGGGCAGATCTGCGTTTGGGCGGATAGAGACGGAGAGGGGAGTGGTGTCTCAGTTCCTAAGCCTGGGGAAAGAGGTGCTTTTCCATAGTCTTAGGCGACCCCTGTGAAAGGGTCCTTTGACTGTCAAAGGGGTCGCAGACCCACCCGTTGAGAACCATTGATTGAGAGTCTTGGACAGACTATCAGTTTAAGGTGTTTGGATTCTGAGTTTTGGGAACTCACCTGGCTGCGGGC
>PVJH01014563.1:0-56484 GCA_004026705.1 Nesogale talazaci | reverse complement strand
GGGGGTACTTGGCACAGTATATGTAACTATGTATTGAACTATGTATGATGAAAAGCAATATACGAGCGCCCAATAAAATGATTTTAAAAAAACACAATGGAAATGATGTAGGAATAATGCCATTCTCACTGGAATGAATAAAATTAAAAAAACAACGAACATAATGGATGTTATATATATATATAATAAAAATGAGAGCACCATGAAGTTAAAAAAAAAAAAAAAGCTACCTCGGGAGCTGCACGCGGCCCACAAGCTGCCAGTTTGACCCCCTGAATTGTGTGATGCCGTGGTGAGTAACTGCTACACGGTTAATGGTGAGTGCCGTCCTGCCGGGGATAAAGGTCCCTGTCTGCGAAGGCACAGGGGATGTCACAGCAAGAGAGACGGCACCGCCGTCTTCGAGGTGCACCCTCATCTTCGAGCCTCCGTGATCCAGAAGGCAGCTGCGCACACAGCAGGAGCAGCGGCAGGAGCAGGAGCCAGAGCCTGGACTTTGCAGCACACAGCACCGGTACAGTGGAGTGCTTTGAGGCAGGAGTGGACTTGGGGAGTAGGATGCCTCTGGTCCCCTAATTGTGGGAGCTGCATCTGTGGATCCATGGAGCTGTTGCTGAAGCTAATAGTGAGTGGAGTGGTGTAGCCTTTGGACATGTATTAGCAGTGCTAAGAGGGCAGGTCAAGAGGCTGAGAACCAGAGAGGACCCACTTGCAACCATGTCAGAGAAGAGGCCATCCTGACTGAAGCACAGTCCCCGAGCATCCCTCACCTGCAGGGTCACTTACTGGCCTCCTTCATAAAACTCGGAACCAGGAAGCCTGTCTGGTAGTGCTGTGTGGCCATCGCAATGAATTATCAAACCCACCCACAGGAGCAGAGTGCAGTGGAAGGGGTGACTGACGTCAGAACAGCACACAAAGGGACAGAAGAGAGAGGTCATGTCTGACTTCTACTTTGTGGCCACCAGCCAAGGGAGCTAGAGGAGGTTGGACATCACCCCCATGTCATTTCCTTCTATTCATATCAGGTTACCTCATAACTTTCAAGGCATTGAAAATTAACATTACTTAATGATTAATATAATATGACTCATTCTCACTTGATTAAGCTATTTTATCATGAAAATAGGACTATATCCTGAGACTTTGCATTGTTGATAATTAATATTATCTCACTCTTCATTAACTAAAATAAAACTCTACTTTCTAACACTTGTGGAGGTTGAAAAGAAGATCACTTACGTTTGCCATGCATGCCATTGAGAAAAATTCCATTAGGAAATAAATTTCAGCATTTCAAGAAGAGAAGCAAGAAGGTATAAGCTCTTTGGCATTTTATATGTATATGTCAAATACTCACATCTTCGATCAGCAGTTCTGATTCTGCCTCGGATTTTCCCGGGAACCGGATCTTCATGTCCTTGAGAACAAATAAGGCCTGACTTGTTAGGTCATCCTCTTGTTCATTTGTTTTCAGCTGCCGCAAGGACTCACTCTTAAATTTGAAAAGAGACAGATGTTTGGAGAAGAGCTTTTATCATTATGCCACTATAATCTAAAAGATATTTCCAAATAGAACTGAGGTAAATTTAATTGAAAAAGACAAAAAGGGAAGAAATCACATTTTTTAATTTATGGAAGGTAGCTGTAATAAATTGTCATGAAAATGAACTCTACTGCACAAAATATTGATATTATAAATAAACCCTTTTTAATTAAGTAAATCCCTAGTTTTAAATCAATAGGAATTCCGAAGGGTCTTTCACACTTATACACAGTTGTATGTTATATTAAGTTCAAAATACTTAAAAGATGAATGTTTAAGAAGACTATTATAGTCATATTTACTTGTTATGTGTACCTCAGGCAAGTCTTCTTGATTAGAACAAAAATAATATATTGCTGTTACCAAGTAAAATTCATTTGCATATATATCTTTATTCTTTTCTTTGAAACACTCTCCATTATTAAATAAACAATGTGTAATAAGTCTGGCTATCTGAAGGCACATAATGATTTCTATTTGACCATTTAGAAATAAGTCTGGGAGTAAAATAAGATAACTGATTCTCTTTTACAGACTGTGTGGTATTCATGTGTAAGAGAGAAAGTATATGTTGATTTACTATGTGAAAACATTATAAGTGATTTAAGATAGGAAGAGAGGGATATATATATATATATACTTTATATATATATAAAGTAAAATGGATGAAGCAATGTCAAGTTTCAGAATAACTTTCCACACAAATTCAAACCCTATTCTTCGGAACCCATCCTATTAAGGAAATATTTTCTTCATAGTCAGACAAGAATGCAGCTACTGCACATCGTGGAGTCTGTCGCAGAAACTTTATTGAAATGGTTTGTTCTGGATCTCCCTAAGACCTGACCCTCTATGAAGAGTTGTTTTCAACATCCTGTTCCTGAAAATATCCATCATGCCACTGTTTTGTGACTGGCCAAGAAATTTCCTCTGTGACCCCATATCTTGTAGTTCTGTTGTATAGCCAATCAATATATCCCAGTTGTATTAGTGTATCCAACAATTTTTATAATCACACTTCATTTTGTCCCATCTTAAGATAATCTCAACTGTGGAAGCCAATCAGGATACTGCACCTGCTAGTGATTCATATGGCACTGTGACTATGTGTCGCTTGTACCACCCTTCCTTCCCCACCCTCCCTGGGTTTGTGAACTTCAGATTTTGAGGTTTTCATAATTCCCCATTTGAATGATATTTTGACTTCCATAATTCTCAGGTTTTACTTTAATGTTGTTTTCTAAAAGGTTAGAATAACCTACCACTTCAGAAAAAAAACAAACCAGCAGGTGCTCCAGTATCAAGTTCAACAGGCAGGAAGGATTAGGAAAGGACGAACGAATGGAAATGGAAAGCACAGGGCAGAGGGGTTAAGTAATGGTGCATTGTGTGCAGAGACCACAATCAATGAAACAAAATGTGTACTTTTTAAAGAAATCTGATTGCTCTGCAAACCTTCATTCAAGGCATAATAAAACCTTTTTTAAAAAATAGAGTTCTTAAATAAAATTAGAATTTAAATGAATTATGTTTAACCTATTAATCATGTGACAGTTACATTGTGTGGGACTTGTCATACAACACATTTCCCTAAAACTACAGATTAACTGCAAGACACTGCAGAACTATACATCAACTCAGATGTTTCCCAACAAAAGTGTCCTACTACGTCTGCAACTGGAAAATGGTCATAGTGCTATTCTCCTTGCCCAGTTTTGAGTTCTACGACACAGAGAATTTTGACCTCAAAAAGCCTCCCGATACATGGTTCACTAGCTGGTGCCCAAATAGAAGAGTAATCAAATTCAGAAGGCTGCAAGCTGGATTCTAGAAAGAACCTGAGGCTCAACCTCGCCTCCTTCCAGCTGATCCCCTTTGCCACCTAGTTCTGCGGAGGATGCTTCCTCTAACCTGGAAAGAGGGCGACAGAAGACTTACCACCTGAGAGTTGGCAGAGCTGGAGTCATTGCTTTGGGGCAGGTGCCTCATATAGGAGGAAGCACGGTTTAGGGAATGTGACCGGACCCCTGAAGTTGGTCGGGATGCTGATAGCATTTGTTGAGCAGAAAAAGGGCGGTTTTCCCCAGTGGAAGGTGACTGAGCAGAGATGGACCGAGGGCAGCTGACTGACCGTCGCATGGAGTCTGTTGGTGATGGATAAGTGAGATAAGAGAGTAGCCTTGTCAGTGGATGTTTCCCGCTCTATTGGGTCTATACAGTCTAAGGATTAGCACAGAATGACGATATAGGTCAAAGCACAGGCATCATCATAAGACTGTGAGTTTGAAGGGAATACACTACTGTGAAATATAAAGAACTAGACAAATACTTTAATATTTGATTACTAGCACTTTAATGCTGTGCTGTAGAAATATGAACATAAAAGAACCAGAAGGATAAATTCTTTGAAAGGCTTGCTACTGTGCCAGGCATTGTGCTGAGCATTACATTTTATCTTAATCTTCACAGATAACCTCCAAGGAGGAATGCTTCTTCCCTCTCTCCTCTCTGCCTTTTATGAATGAAAAAAACTCAGATTCAAAACTGACCATTCGAGAAGGTGGCCAGGTTGAGGTTTAAATGCTAATCATCCTGGTGCCCTTTATCTGTGATACCATAATGCCATTCACTTTCCTCGGCTATTTGGTAGACTCTGTTCCTAGTTTCAAGACTAATTAATTTACAGAAAGAGTCATGGAGAGAGAGAGAAACACTTGTCTAGGGAATGGCCAGGCTAACTGGATAAATTACAGAATGTAGGACCCAGGAGGAAAAATAAACCAAACAGGAGGAGACCCTAAAGTGTATTTTAATGGAGCTTAACTCTGTAACAGGTTATTAGAAGAGCTGAAAGCCAGTTTTAAAATGTAAACATTACCGAGGGCATTAACTTATTAGACCACTGCTGGAGATTGGGGGGCGGGAAAAAGGTGACAATTCTGTTTATTGCATTTTTGAGCCAATCTCTTTACCGGAGCCCTGAAACAAAAGACCAAAGCCCAAGGCAGATAGGAAAGAGAGACAAGAGATAAGAAAGTCCTGAACACAAGGCAGTGTCTCACAGGGTGTCAGTGTAAGCCCAAGCCAATAGAAATGCCATACAGGATTTGGGGGCATTAGAAAAGAATAATGGACTCAATATTAAGTACACTTCAAGGTTGAAGAAAAAAATGAAAGATGAGGGGAAAAGAAGTGAAAAGAGCAGCAGAAAGCAATAAAAAGGAAAGGGGAAAAAATGAATGGCTAGTTGTTTCCCTGAATGCTTCCTGTGTACGCAAAGCCTAGACTTCAATGCTTACCCATAAAAAAATGAGAGGGGCCAAACTTGAACTGTCTCACAAATGGGTTGTTCAGAAACACAGTCAAGTCAAATACATGGAGAGATGCACATTGCCTTTAGAAAAATAGGTGACAGTATAAGGAAAGCAAAATGAGCAAAGAAGTGGGGAAAGTAAATGCATTTGTTTTAAAAAGAACGCAATCAGCAGATAAGCCATGAGCCAGATTTCTAAGATAAAGTTCATGCCAGAATTTAACTCTAACCAAAGTGTAAAATCTAGGATGCATGATCCCCCCACTGCCATCGGGCCGATTCCACCTCTCAGCCACCCTGTAGTGTCGACTCAAATGGCTCCTGCTCTCGGAGGCTGTAAGTCTGTACAAGAGCAGGTGCCTCTGCACGCTCCGACAGAGCAGCTGCTTGTCACTCTATGTATTTATGAGAACTATTGGTTGTATTGTGATTTTTTTAATCAGGTAGAGGAAAAGCTAGATACTCAAAGAGTCAAGCGAGAATGTGTGGCTAAGAAAACTGCCTCAGAGCAAGCCTACAAAGGACTTGCCAGGCTGGAACCGATAGCCCGCACTCTCTTCCCCAGAGCAGCGGCTGGGTGTTAAGCCCCGATCTTGTGATGAGCTGTCCAGTCAAAGTGCACACACACAAACACAGCCAGGGCTCCTTAGCAAAGACTACAGGCCTTCCTAATTCAACCCTTTCATTTTCCACATGCAGGATCTGAAAGGAGTTGAAGATCACTAACATGCTCTCATTGGGTCAGGGGAAAATATGAAATAGGTCTCCTTATTGAGTCAATAATTCCAGTTCCATAATTCTTAGCAAATAATTCGATGAGAAATTATTAACTTACTGGATTGTTGAATTAATTTGTGGTGGTTGGAGTTTCGAAAACCATATGCAACTTGCTTTTCCCTTTTCTTAAGTTGATGGTCTTCATTTTCATTTTCCTCTGATTCTGAAGAGCTCCTGCTACTATCACTGTAACTGCTGTCAGTGCTGTAGTACATCTGTCTCTTCAGTATCTCTGTGCTCTCAGGCATGGAGCATAAAGGCTAGAAGAAAATGGGATAGGTTATTCTGTTAGAATTCCAAATAGAAGTTTGTGAACAAGTTCAACTACTATTCTAAAGTTTCTCCTCATACTTGATACTTTTACCCCAAAGTATTATTGCTGCCGTGGGACTTGAACTAAAATGCTACACACCAAGTCCTCTGTTTCTGTAAGACATCCTTTTGCATGAAATAATGTAGTGCAGTCATGATAAGGATAATCCTGTTTCAACTGAAACTATTATATTTTCAATGTTTCTGTACCAATAACAAAATGCCTGGAATAAAGAATAAGAATACCCATAAAGACTAACAAAATAAAGTAAAAATATTTAAGAAGAAAATACACGAACCAGAAACATAACCAGCTTTTCTTCTTCCAAAGAGAGCTCATATGCAGGGGTGTACCTTTGATGTATCATTAAATGTTAAGACTGTGTGTGTGTGTGTGTGTGTGTGTGAGAGAGAGAGAGAGAGAGAGAGAGAGAGAGAGAGAGAAGTAGGAGAAAGAGGGGAAGGAGCATAAAGAAGGAAACAGCAACCAGAGATGCCAATTTACATAAAGACGTAAAAGAGAGTCTGGGAATCTCTCCACACAAATAATAAACAACAAGACATGAGCTAGTCCTCACATGGCTAATTTGTCAGATATGCTTATATATTTTTTTAAAAAATAGGTAATCGCTCACTTTCCAAACATGCTATGAACAATTCCTGTCTCCCCTGAGAGGATTTTAAATTCTGTCGCATGTGTTCTGGCCTATAAGGAGCAATGCTGCTCCTCATCACTCTTGTGACAGAAGGCACATACTATGAAAAATCAGTCTGGTAATTTTTAGCACACAAGTGTCAGGTGGCCATTTTTTTAAAATATAATGTAGAGATTCAAAATTCCATGCTATCCATGCTATCATATTTCAAGAGTCTTTACTAAAACTATTGGTTTACAATCCCCCTGACCAAAGTCTTTCCAATGTTGCCAGCTGAAAAGATGGACAGGCAGTGAGACTACATCACTTCGGGGAGAATGCACATGACTGAAAACAAGACAATTTTATAACTTAGCCTTTCTGAGAGGCTATTTATTGCACATGCCTTATGCTACCTCCTCCTGCTGGGAGAAATTTCTGCTGTTGTAGCCTGGGTGCTTGTTCTCTGTTAAATCAAACAAAAGTGTTTTGATGTTATCATCAACCATAGTGAAACCCTTGAATACCACGGGATTTCATTCACAGAAGGTCTAGCCTCTAGTGTAATGGTGCAGGAAGAGAGGAATACACAGTATTTCATGTAGTGCATGGAATACACAGTAAGCCAAAATGCGGTGGTCTTAAAAGTAGAACCTTTAAAAAGGCTGAAAAATCACCAAAGCAAAAAGCGATTTAATACACTAAGGATACAACTCGTTTTAAAAATATGTTCTCCTTTTGATAGTCTAATATCTATTGAACACTAATGATGTTCAAAAAGATATGCATAAAAACACTGACCAGTAACACAATCATCAAACATTCTGACAACCTTGGGGAAAATGAATTCTAGAGAAAGGATGTGTCTTCAGAAGTTTAACAGACTCTGAAAAACAGTGACATGATTGGGCTGGCTAGCAGTGCCTGCCTCCATGTAGCTCAAAGCTTTCATAAGAAGTTTGACTACATAATTCACCTTATAAAGAATCATACAGGAAATGGATAACTGAGCTTTTGATGCATGTATGCATTTGGGACATTCTTGATCAATATATTGTTAAAGTAATAATTAATACATCACAGCAGCATAAACCCTCCACAGTGACTTCACTACCAAATGGAACTAATAAATGAATATCATGCTACAGTGCCGAATGCAATCGTTGTTTGATTTCTTCACTGCTGCTCCCCTAGACACTGACTGTTAACCCAAACAAAGTGAAATCACTGGCAGCTTCAAATTATTTCTCATTATTAGCACTCTGTTTATTGGGTCCCTTATTAGAACTTTTGTTTTCATTAGGTTCCTGGGCTGTAGTCTCTGATACTTGTAAATGCTTCCAGTTGGTGTCTTCAATTACAGCAATCAAGGATGTATCATTGAAATCTCAGTTTGTTAATGTTTCTTTTTCCAATTCTCAGCCTGCATTTTTTTTGGTATGATCTGGTTTCTGAAACTATTGATCCACACAGAGAGTGAAGAACCAATGTGAGAGGATACACGCAAGCTGCACATCTTTTTACAATTATGAAGCTTGCAATGTCATCCTGCTCTATTTGAATGACTGTCTCTTGGTCTGTGTACAGGACCCATATGAACACAATTAAGTGTTCTGAAAATACCATCTTTGAATGTTATCCATCATATGTTATAAAGCTTTTCATCACATGCCTACACTGAGTTGCTAACACATAAAAACTTAATTCTAGCTGTCTTTGTTTTGGGTCAAGATCCATCTGACAAGAGCAATGATATTCTTGTCCCATTTCCTGTTATGAATCCAGATGGAACTCCTGTCAGTTTACTGTTTAGTGTTCAGCAACAGTCATTTTGAAATTTTCTTTCACAAAATTCTGCCAGCATGTGTTAATGATATTGCTTAATAACCCTCACATTTAGTTTGATTACTTTTCTTTGGAATGGGTATGAATAGTATGTCTTCCAGGTGACTAGGTGATTTCATGTAGCATCCATTCATGGAAGAATTTTCATTGGAATTCTGCAAATTGCTAGATCCCTGGTTTTCATTAATGCAATCAATAATCTTAAAACTCTTCCTTCAAGACCATCAGGTCTTGACCAGATGTTTCCTCCATAAATCGTTGAATGCCACCCAATTATTATTGGTACAGAGACTCTGTCTTCCTTCCATCTTCTTTTAATGTTTCCTGAGCCATTCAATGTTTTAGCCATAAAATCTCTCAGTATTACCACTCAAACCTTGAACTATCTCTGTACCTTTTTCACTTTGAGAAATTCCAATTATGCTCTTCCCTTTTGGTGTGCTAAATCCACATTCTTGCACATTTCACTGTCATACATGACCTTGTCTTCTCAAGTTGCCCTTTTAAATATTCCACTTTTTTGCTTCAATTCTTTGTTCTCTTTAGTTACCATGAAATAAAGAGAGAGTGTTAGAATCCTTTTTGACAGTCACTTTAGTCATTTCTTTCTTGTCTTTTAATGACTTTACCATGTATGGTGATGTCCTTCTCACCTTTCTCCAATTCTTCTGGTCGCTTAGTCGCTGGTGTTCTGTTGTGAAATCTAACTTTTAGATTGTTTCTAAATACCTTTGAGGTCATTCTTTGTCTCTTCTGGACTTGCTTGGATTTTCTTCAGATTCAATTGAACAAGTACATGAGTCGCTGATGGTGTTTCCCAGTCAGCCCTGAATTTGCCTTGAGTGATAATAAAGAGCTTCTCCATCATTCTACTCAAGATCTGAAGTCACTTTGGTTTCTATATAATTTCTCTGGAAGGTCAAAGTGTACAATGTTTGACTCTATTGTTGAAAAGACATTTCAAATGGGTAAGTTACTGTTGTTGCAGAATTCTGCATGTATTCTTCTCTGTCTCTATCACTAGTACAGCTCTTTCCAGTGGTGGTCTCTTTTTGTTCTCAACTTTCACATTTCAATCACCATATTTATCAGCACACCGTGATGATACGTTTGACCAACTGTGTTGCAGGTTATACAATGGTTAAATTTATTTACCTTTGACAGCCATGGTGGGTGTATATGGTTTAGTAAGAGTCCATCTTAACTGGCCCACCATGTTGACTAGTCTTCCCTGTAGGCATATGGGCATTAACCTGTCACCAATCACACTGCATTCCACGATCGCTCATACTCAACTCTGACTTCTTTAATGACTGCCATCAGGTCAAATCCTCCTTATAGCAACCCTGGAGTGCAGAACAGAAGCTGCCTCACGAGGATTCTGAGACGGTAAGTATTTGCAGGAATAGAAAGCCTCATCTTTCTCCTGCAGACTACTCTGTGGTTTCGAACAGTTGGCCTTGCAGTTAGAAGACTACACACAGCCATTGTCCCACCACAGGTCCTTGTAAATTGAGGAAAAACGATCAGGAACAATGCAATGCTGTTGCTCACCAACATGCTGTTCTTAGCATAGAAGACCATATGATTGCCAGATTCAAGATGACCAATAGCAAGTCACTTTAGTTCAGTGTCACCTGGCAGGTCATTCCTTATGCAGTCCATTTTATTTCTGATGACCGCTAATTTTCCTGGATGCTTGTTATATTCCATGTTCTAATGACTAATGAATGTTCACAGTTGTTATTTCTGATTTCGACTCATGCCACTTTAGCAAATGGAGGCCCATGTAGTTTTATGCCACTCACATGATTAAAACCAACTCTATTTTGAAGAGGCAGTTCACACAGGCAATTATACTGGAACCATCTTTTACCTAACGGACTTGTCATCAGTGCAGATTTCTATGCATAAGGTGTTCATTGAGTAACTTTCAAAGGTTACCTGCTCCTTCCTCCCAGGCTAGAAGCTCCATTGCAGCTTGTCCATCACAAGTAAGCCTGGGGTATTTGAATACTGGCTGCACAGCTTCTTACACCACAGCAAAGTGCAAATCATCACAGTACGTCAAAACACATCTTTACACTCAATTGGTGTTCAGTACTTGCCACAATGTATCCTCCAATTTTGGTCTAATTATCAGCTTTTCATTAGCCAAATGAGTTGCTTGAGAACAGAAACTGTTGTCAAAAAATTTAACTAAGAGATGTTGTTACGTGCTTGGTGCTAGAGCTGTGAAGATTAAAATATGTTTTCCATTTTAAGAAACTTGTGTCCTCGTATTAGAGCAAACAATTTTGGTCACAATACAAAAGTGTTGCACATGCTGCAGTGGGATGAGGAGAAGGAAAATCACAGTTTACCTGGGAGAGTAAGGAAGGGTTCCCACATACAGCCATGGTAACGTGGTTGAGTAAAGGATCTTCTACCAATTAACAATTAATTCATTATTTGGCGGGGGGGAAGCTTTTACAAAATATAGAAAAACATGAATGTATGACCCATAGTATGATATGTCTGAAAATAAAGAGATAGCTTAGTCTTACTGAAATTTACAATTAAAGAAGAATAGAAAATCTTTCTAAGGTTTTACAAAGACTTTCTTTCCTACATCGCCAGCAAGGATTTGACAGGTTGCATAAGAACATATGGAAGTCACAAACAAAAAGCACATGCCAGCAAAGCAAACACCTTCCATTTTTTGCCTATTGGACAGCTTTCTGTTAGTTCCTAGAAACAATGCATATTATAACTCACAGAAGATCAAGTTGCTGGGCCAGAGAAAGTTGGGGCTGTCAGTAGAGTTTTAGAAATATGATTTGCTGTTACATTGATTGCTAAGACTATGAGCTTCAAAGAATTCTTGGGAAAATGGAATTAAAAAATTGTGAGTTTTTTCCCATGAACTTTTAAAAGCCTCTGCATAATGTTACACACTTCTTTGATGATCATCTACCTAGAGATATGAGTAAAAAATACTATTGTTTAAAATGAAGGTGTGAGCTATCGGTCCCTCAGGCTCTGGCTCTTATGGCCTTTATCAGCGTTTGGGAAAAAACAACAACCAAAGACAAAGAATTGGTGGGAAATGACAAATGGAAACACAGCTTCATCTAAGTATAAAATAACATCATCTTCCCAAGCCCATCTGTATTAGACAAAGGCATATAGCATATTCCTTACAGTTCCTTGAATCAGTCATGCAGAGAGAGAAGGGTACAAGAGAAAACCAACAGCGTCTGTGGTAACTACGTTGGTATTCTAGAGGAGCCTTCACGGGGCTGTGGTTAGGAATTCCAGTGGTGACCCACGAGGTCAAGCCTGGTGGTTGCAAAAGAACGATAAGGCTGTTTGCTTTAGAGAAACCCTCACCAGGCCATGATGAGTCGAAATTGATGGCACTGGGTTTCGAAATGGATATGGAATGAATATTGGTGGTACAGTGGGTTAAGTGTTGGATTTCTATCTTCAAGGTCAACAATTCAAGTCCACTCGCCACCTTCTGAGGAAAAAGGTGAGGCTGTCTGTTCTCATAAAGAATTATGTTTTCAGAAATTCAATGATGCAGTTCTACTTTATACTATAGGGTCAAAATGAGTCAACATTGACTTAAAGGCAAAGTGTTTGTTTTCTTAATTGACAGATGGAAGTGATACTGCACCTTTGGTCCTCGAAGCTTGGAAGCTTTGCCCATCAACTTTTCATCATCAATTTCACATTGCTCCAGAAGATCCAAAATGTCTTCTTCCTTAAAAGCAACACTTGCGTGAGTGAAATCGACAAGAATGCAATCCTAAGCAGATGCATGATCCTATCATATATACAAATGAAAACAAGCTGAACCAATTTTGCTAACACTCTAAAACTGGACACCATAGTATTAACAACCAAGTGAAGGTTGAATCAAGAAAAGCACGAGTTCAAAGTGGGAGGGAATATTTAGAGTATCTTTAACTTGGCACCCCCTTCACAGGCCTCCCTCAGTGGAAGAAGAGTAACTTGCAATCTCCTGGTATGTCTTTTCTCATCTGTCTGCAATCAATCTGAAGGATTCGTGCAAGGTGCTTCTTTATGTCTTGCCTAGCTCAGAACTCATACAAAGCAGAAGTGCGACAGGCATTGCCTGAGCACTATTGCCCCATGTAGCCATCTAGGATAAAATAGATGCCCAAAGACTAGAAGGAAAAACCATGGGAAAAGTCTTCTTGGGAAAGTAGGGTATTTTAAAACAGTCATGATTATATGAGTCCTTAGAAAACCACAGTCAGGCCCAGGGCTGGATGCATGGTAAGAAAAGAGCAGAGAAAACCGTGTGCCTTCTTGTTAGATTGCTCTTCCTGGGCTCAGTGCAAACCTGGTAAACAGATGGAGGTGTAACACAGCAAAGGACCAACCTGTAAAGACTGGGAGAGGTAATTGTTCAGTTTTTCTTTGGTTTTGCCTATTTGTGTGTGTATTCGTTTTGTTTGGGTTTTGGTTTTCTGATTGATTTGTGAATGTGCACATTTGTATTTTGTTTTGCTTTTTGATTCTGACATTCAAGAAAATCTCTGTTGAAATACAAGCTAAGGAACAGAAATTTCTGGATTGTACCATTTCCTATTTCCTTCTATAAAATACATAATAGACTTACTGGACAATAGTTTAAAGGGATTGTACTCAATGTGATAAAAAGCTAGAATAAAAAGGAAGAATATGGAAGGTCTGGATTGTAAAAGTATAATAAATAAAATGAAAAATTCAACAAAGGGATTCTACAACAGATTTGAGCAGGCAGAAGAACAGACCATCAGAACAGTCTAGTCTGAGAAGAAAATAAAAAGTAAACAGACATTGAGAGATTTCTGGTACAACATAAAGTAGACTAACATATGCATTATAAGAAAACCTGAATGAAAGAAGAGAAAAGGGGAAAGAATATTAAATAAAATATTAGATAAAAAATTAAAAGGGAAAGAATATTAGAATAACGGAAAAATATTCTCAAATCTGACCAAAGAAATTCACATATCCAAAAAGTACAACAAACACATAATAATATAAATTCAAAAAGACCCTCATAATCAGGCATAGTAGAAAAGATGGTGGAAAACAAAGATAAAAAGAGGATCTCGAGGGGAAAAAAGAAAGGGAAATTAATGAATATGAGTTATTCTAAAAAGAAAAAAAAAGATTAATACCTCAGGTCTCACTGGAAACCAGAGCACTGAAAAGACATTCTGATGACATCTTTAAGGTGTTGAAAAAATTAAAATGTCCATCAAAATTTCTGGATCTGGACAAACTGTACTTCAAAAGTAAGAATGAAATTAGGACATTTCCATAACTAAAAACTGAAAGAGTTTGTTGGCAGTAAAACAAAAAACTCACTGTCTCGAATCGAGTGCAACCAAGGGGAGCCGTACAGGAAAGAGGGCAACTGCCTCCAAGGGCTTCCAAGACTGTAAATCTTGATGGAAGTAGAAAGCCTCCTCTTTCTTTCATAGAGCAGCTGATTTTTTTTTTGGGGGGGGGGGTTTGTGCATCACTGCCTCTGGTGGTCAAAGGAGCTACCCAATGCTGCTCCTGAGAGCCGCCGCTGGATTTGAACCGCCAAGCCCACTTAAGCCACCGGGGCTCAGTCCCAGAGCAGCTGATTTTGAACAGCTGTGATTAACAGCCCAACGCAGCAACCAGGATAAGTCTCCTATGCTACTAGTTGGCTTCCTAAAGGAAATGCCGAAAGGATCCCTTGAGGTTGAAGAAAAAGAAAAACAAATAGTAATTCTAAACCAAATGAAAAAGTAAAGATCTCTAGTACAGGTCATTAAGTGAACAATGATAAAAAGCAAGTATGATTATACTCTTTGTTTACAGCTTTACTTTTTATATCCTGTATAATTTAAAAGAAAAATACATAAAAAGAATTACAAGTGTATACTATTGCACACACAACCTCTGTCAATATAATCTGACACAGTAACAAAATACATGAATTAGCAACAGAGCCGTATAGAAATCAATTTATATGTTACTCAAGTTATTTTTGCTATTGTTATTGGAACTGAAGTTCAAAATCTTCGTGTTATGAATTTAGAATTTTATATATAAACATTTCCCAAAGTATCTGGAAAGTGCACACAAAAAGAAATGGAAGGGAATCAAAATTATTTGCTATAGAAAAAAAACAACTGAAATAAAATAGGCTGTGCCAGGGAAAACTAGCAGCAAAAAAGTCTGAGGCACAAAGAAAACAAATAGTAGTATGACAGAAGAAAACTACTCACTGCCAGTAATTATCTTCAGTGAAAATGAATAAATTCGCTAGTCAGAAGACAGAAATTGGCAGAAGGGAACATGATCCTACTATATTCTGTTCACAAATGAAAGAATAGGAAAAGTATTCAATACAAAGTTATCAAAAGAGAAGTGAAACCTTACCAACACCATCACTGAAGACAAGTGGGTGTATAAGCAAATGAGGTGAAGAAAGCTAAAGCTGACAGTGCTGGCTATCAAAAGGCATAACATCTGGGGTCTTAAAGGCTTGAAGATAAACAGATGGTCATCTAGCTGAGAAGCAATAAAATTCACATGGAGGAGCGCATCAGCCTGTGTGATCATGAGGTGTCGACGGCATTATCAACCATCAAAGATCCAGAACAAAAAATCATATCAACGTGAATGAGAGGGAGCATGGGGTGGAGACCCAAGGCCCATCTGTAGACAACTGGACATCCCCTTATAGAAGTTCAGGTCACAAGGAAGAGATGAGCCAGTCAGGGTGTAGTACAGCACCCTTGAAGCATACAACTTTCCTTTAGTTCTTTAATGCTTCTTCCCCCAACTATCATGACCTCAGTTCTACCTTACAAACCCAACTAGATCAGAGCAAGAGTACAGATAGGAGCTCACACACAGACAATCCAGTACAGATAAGCCTCTCAGAACCTATCACAATGTTCTACATATAACTCCCTACCAGAGGGACCAGACAACAGAAGGTGGGTGAAGGGAGACATGGGTCAGTGTAAGACATCAAAAAATAGCAATAATTTACAATTTATCAAGGGTTCATGAGGGCTGAGGTTGGGGTGAGGCGCTGACACCCAGGACTCAAGTAGAAAGAAAACATTTTGAAAATGATGATGGCAACACATGTACAAAGGTACTTGACACAATGGATATATGTACAGATTGTGATAAGAACCCCCAATAAAGTGATTTTTTAAATTAAAATTTTGTTGTATGTAGCATTAAGGTGGATTGTTTTTAAACATATTTTCAACATAAATGTACCTCGTTTTCTTTTTCCAGATAAAAATGTATTCCCTTACCTTCATCCTTTTCAAAGGATTGTTCAGTTCTCTCTGTAACGAAGCTGCTCTTCCTGATAGGAAAGTCTGAAAAGCAACAGCCAACAGACCTTCATACTTCTCAAGCAGTGTTTTATCTTCCGGAGGGTAGATTCGTCTACAATAAAAGCAGAAAAGCCCATTAGTAAAGGCCAACTACATGGATCATTCTTGAGTACCTATTGGCAGTCACTTTACTCAGTGCTAGGATTAAAGACGGATAACAATTGTAAAAACCTCATAAGCTTCCGTCTGTTACCTACACAAATTTTAAATGTATCTAGAGAAACTCGTGAAACAATACAGTTCCAAAATAACCAATGTCAGTTGGGTTGAAGGAGTAGCAGGCAAAAAAAGACAAAGGGATCGGAGTGGAGACAACACCTTTCTAGGAGAGAGTGCAGATTGTGTGAAATAGTGAGGAGCTTCAGACTTCACGAGTGAATGAAAGAGCGGATAGAAATTAATCCTAATGATTTCTTTTGGCATCGTAGCAATTGCTACATCAGTGGAGAGACTTGTGGTAGATGGTGTACTACCGGGGAGTATTTAAGGATTAATGTGTGCTTTTCACATGTGAATTGTATTAAGGGCCAGGAAAGCAAGCCCCTAGCTTGTCCTTAATCTTGGTTAATACAAATCCAAGTTCAGGGAAAAGGGACAGTCTTCCTGAGAACCTACAGGGTTTAGGGGGAGATATTTTGATTGTGTCATGGTGGTAACATAATCCACATCCCTCTCACGTGATCCTGTTGGACTGGTTCCCATACTTCCATGATCGGAGTGATTCCCAAAGCATTTAAGCGTATAACAAAGACACTGAATTGGGAGAAAGGACACTAGAGATCGGAATCCTGACTTCCTCAAAATGCCGCTTTAAAACCAAAGAAAGACACGGGATAATAGAAGACCAACAAGCCCTGGTGCCATCAGCCCCAAGGTTGCCTAGAGAAGCTCTCCCAAGCCTGGACCTTTCACTTGCTACCTCTTGTTACTTCTGAGAAGATGATACAGAACACATTTTGTTAAAATGGAAATGGAAACAAAAGTCTGTGCTTAAAATACACTAAAATGCTAATAATAAAGAGGAATTTCTTTGATATTTCACCCCTTCAAAATGTATGAAACTAGAAGTAGAGTTACCTATAGTTCCCCATATGCCGATTTTCATGCTCTTCTTTTGAGACTTGTTTTCGTACTTGAGCGAGTCTCTCTTTCTGGAAATGATGAGATTTTGTGAATAAAATCTGATAAATGAATCATACTGTTTGAAATGTAGGTACTTTATTAGGTTTTCCATACCAATTCTTCTTTCCGTCTCTCCAGTTGGTGTCGCTGGTGTTCCCAGTCTGAGGAACCTGGTAAGAGTCTTCTTAGTGAAGTTTGACCATAAAGCCTCCTTTGAGCCTCAGCTTTTTGTTTGGCCAAGTTTCTTCTTTTATCACTGGTCCTAAAATATAAAACATGAGAGCATACTCTAGAATTCAAACAGCTGTGACCTTTTTCCAATGAGGAGAGTTGGCGCAGGGAGAAACAGTGAGAAGAATGAATTCATATTTGATTAAAATGACATGTATATATGCACATATATGCACACAAATTATATCCATCTAGTCATCCATCTCTTTGGGTCTCCATATAGTACCCACAAGTGCTTATAACAAGATCAAATGGAAACACAAGATTTTTTGTGATGTTTTTCTTCCTTGGCTGAAATATATGAAAAAGATTTGTGCCTTAAAAGCTTGAAGATAAAAAATGACCATCAAGGGCTGAGCCCGGTGGCGTAGTGGTTGTGCGCAGGACTGCAGCGCACTGGGATGGAGGTTCGATTCCAGCTCTACGGAGCAAAAGGCTGGGCCTCCTACTCCCACCACCTGAAGGCAGTGATGCACCCCCCCCCAAAAAAAATGACCATCAAGCTGAAAAGCACCCAAGCCCACACAGAAGAAGCAAACCAGCCAGTGGGGCCATGAGGTATTGAAAGGATCAGGTCTCAGGTATCAAACAGGAAAAACCATATCACTGTGTGCTCACCTTCCCAAGGTCTTCACTGAGGACATGTGAGGGCATAAGCAAGAGTGGTAAAGAAAGCTGAAGGCACCCAGCTATCAAAAGATTTAGTGTCTGAGGTCTTAAGAAAACAAGCAGCCATCTAGTTCAGGAGCAACAAAGCTCACCAAAGAAGAAGCACACCAGCTTGTGTGACCATGATGTGTGGAAAGAATCAGGCATTAAAGAACAAAAATCATTTCATTATGTGCCCACCCTCCAGATATGATTGCTGAAGACAAATGGGTGCTGAGGCAAACAGAGTGAAAGCTAATGATACCCAGCTACCAAACAATATGGCATCTGGGGTCTTATGGCATGAAGGTAAATGAGCGGTCATTTAGCACAGAAGCAGCGAAGCCCACATGGAAGAAGCATGTCAGCCTGTGTGATCATGAGGGGTCGATGGGAGCAGGCAAGAAGTGATGCTTCAAAACAAGAATCGCATCACTGCAAATGAGGGGAGAATAGGGTGGGGTTCCAAGGCCCATTTATGAGCAATTGGACACCTCCTTACAGAAGAGTCATGGGGAGGAGATGGGCCAGTCAGGGTGCAGAAAAGTAACAATGAAACATACAACTTTCCTCTAGTTTTTAAAGGTGCTCTCCCCCACCTATCATGATCCCAATTCTACCTTACAAATCCATCTGGATTGGGAGAGGTACACTGGTACAGATGGGAAAAGGAAATACAGGGAACCCAGGAGAGATGAACCTTTCAGGACCAGTAGTGAGAGTCATAGAATGGATGGAGGGAGGGTGAGGTAGAGAGGGGGAGCCAACTACAAGGATCTGCACGCAACCTCCTATCTGGAGAACGGACATCAGAGGAGTGGGCGAAGGGAGACGTCAGGCAGAGTAAGATATGCCAAAATAATAATAATTTATAAAGTATTGAGGGTTGGTGGGGGAGAGGAGAGGGAGGGGAAAGGATGAAAAGCTGATATCAAGAGCTCAAGTGGAAAAGCAGATATTTGAAGAAAGATGATGGAAGCAGGCAAGCAAAGATACTTGGCACAGTATATGTATTGTGATAAACAATGTAAGAAACCCAATAAAATGATTTTTAAAAATTTGTTAGTGCCCCCCAATGAAATGATTATTAACAGATAAATAAGTAAAGCAATAGAAAAAGAAGAAAAAGATTTGTGTAATGATCACCACAATCAATTTAGAACATTTTTTTCATTCTTGTACCCATTATTATAAGCTCCCCATTATCCCTGAGCCTCCCCAACCATAACCCTAAGGGACTATGGATCCATTGACTGTCCCTACAGATTTTCCTAGTCTGGATTTCATATAAAGAAAATTATACAAAAATATCAACAATGACAATGAAATACAACAGGAAAACCTCAATCCATGTGAAAGCAGGAAATAGTAAAAAACTAGAACAAATTAAGAATGGGTCAAAAGGTTAATATTTAACATATTATGATTTGATTTCCCTAATTCTAGCTTTAGCAATGCATTTTCCCATGCACTCTAAGGACAAGACTATCCGCAGGCCTGGTCAATGGTCTGAGGGGAGTCGATGTAGACTTAACCCATTTGGGGACTCTACAGGTGGATATGGGGCTTTTTTATGTACCAACAGTTTATTGGCCTATAATTCCCATATCATACAGTTCAAGAGTTCAATCATATAAAGAAGAGTGGACAATCACCACCATAACTGATCTAACATCAGTAATTTTTCCATCATGGACATCAGTCTGTGGTTATATTACTTAATACTTTAAAAATGTTGTCTCCTTTCTCCTTCACCAACCAAGCCCACATCTGTTTTAAGTATTTATTACTTGTACTATACATTTAGACTACATTCCCAGCCTAACAATCATTAATTATTGAAAAACATTTTCATTGTCTGTCTCGTGGTTGGCTTCACCTTGAAAAATTAGGCCAAGAAGTCCCTGGTATTTTAAAGGAAAAAGCACTTTTGTGAGATTGCTTCCTTCTGAACTTCTTTTCTCTTTCTTCCTTCTCATGCAGCTATCTCATGTGCAATAAGATAAGCCTTGGGCCTCTGCTCCACTATCCCTCCGAGTGGTGACTTGGGTTAGCTGTTTCATTCATATCACCCTTGAAAGCCTGGCAGGAGCAATATATATTCCAGGGCAGGGGAGAGGGGGGAAGAAGAGGTAAAAATAGAGGGAAGATGACATTTGTCAAGCCACTTCTCTTCCCAGCCTCAGTGGAAAGGAAGTCATTGTCCTTGGCTTTATATTTCCATGATTTTCCACATCATGAGCCTGGTAATATCCACAGATGAGAATGCAAACCAAATAAAAGGGTACGTGGAGACCATTTGGCCAGCATATAATGCAGAAGTCATGCTGGATAACACACTACAACCAAATCAAACATACTAATACGAGGTCAATTCTGGCTTGCTGTGACTCTCTATAGAATTTCAGATAGTATAAACCTTTAAGGGAGAAGATAGCCTCACCTTTATCCCATGAAGCAGCTACTGGATATGAACTGCTGACCTTGGGATTAAGAGAAACCTAGGAATCAAGGGAGGCCATGAATTCCTACTATCAATTACAGTAGTAGTGAGTATTCAATAGGTCCTTGCTGAATGGATTGTAGAGCAACCACACAGAACTTATAAAATGGGGAAGGGGTGTTTTAAGGAGATCTCTCAATTATCCAGATTAATTGTACCATCAACTAACATAAGAAATAATATAGAAGACTGGGTATGCGTGCTCATCAATAATATATTGCACTTTTCATTATGCTTCCTTTATAATAATTGAGCTTCTTAAGAAGAAATTTTATTTATTTTTATATCCCCAACTTCAAATAAAATAAGGGTCTTTAAGAATGTCCATAAAACAACAGATGGGCATTGGACCTCCACTCACATACTTCCTCAATACAAGAACACTTTATTCTATTAAATTGGCATTCCGTGATGCTCACCTTCTCTTCACGATCACTGAAGACAAATGTGTGCATAAACAAAGGTGGCGAAGAAAGCTGATGGTGCCCAGCTATCAAAAGATGGAGCGTCTGGGGTCTTAAAGGTTTGAAAGTAAACAAGCAGCCATCTAGCTCAGAAGCAACAAAGCCCACATGGAAGAGGCACACTAGCTTGTGGAATCATGAGGTGTCAAAGGGATTAGATATCAGACTTCAAGAACTAAAAAGCATAACATTTTATGTTCACTTTCCTGATATGATCGCTGAGGACAAATGTGTGCATAAGCAAATGTGGTGAAGAAAGCTGATGGTGCCCAGCTACCAAAAGATATAGCATCTGGAGTCTTAAAGGTTTGAGTAAACAAGTGGCCATTCAGCTCAGAAGCAATAAAGCCCACACAGAAGAAGCACACCAGCCTGTGTGATCATGAGGTGGTGAAAGGATCCAGTGTCAGGCATCAATGAGCTAAACTTATATTATTATTAATGAGGGGGAGTACAGATTGGGGACCCAAAACCCATCAATAGGTGAGGTGACATCCTTTTGCAGAGGGGTTACAAGGAGGAGATGAGCCAGTTAAGATACAGGTAGGAGCTATGAAATATGCAACCTTCCTCTAGTTCCCATGTTGCCTCCCACCAACTATCATGACCCCAATTCTAACACATAAATCCAGCTAGACCAGGAGATCTACAGTGAAGTTGGAAACATGGGAAACTTAGGATAGATGATCCATCAAGACTAGTAATAGGAGTGGTAATACCAGAAGGGTGGAGGGATGGAGGAATAGAAAGGGAGAACCAACTTCATGGATCTACACATAGCCTCCTCCGGGACACGGACATCAGAGAAGCGAGTGTTGGGACACATTGTACAGTGTACAGTATGAAAAAAAATAACAATTTGTAAATTACTAAGGGTTCAAGGGGAAGGGGGGGAGGAAGGGTAATATAGGGAGCTGATAATGGGGGTCTGGAGGGAGGGAGAATGTTTTGAGAGTGATGATGGCAATGGTGTGTAAAAGTGGCCTGCATACAACTGATGTTGTTATGGATTGTGATGGGAGTTGTATGGTTCCCCAATAAAATGATTCATTAAAAAAAGGGGGGGAGGGGAAAAGGGAGTTTTTTGGTTTTGTTTTGTTCTTTAAAGAGGAGCTTGGGGCTGAGCCCCGGTGGCGTAGTGGTTGTGCGCGGGACTGCGGCCCACTGGGATGGAGGTTCAATTCCAGCTCCCAGGAGCAAAGGCTGGGCCTCCTACTCACCACCAGGGCAGTGATGCCTCAAAAAAAATAAATAAATAAAAAATAAAGAGGAGCTTGTAGCAAGGGCTCAAGTGGAAAATGTTTGGAAATGTATGTGGAAACATGTGTGCAAATGTGCTTGATACAAATGATGTACTGAATGTTGTTGTAGCTGTAAGAGCCCCCAATAAAATGATTTTTTAAAAAAAGAAAATCCATAAAAAATATATATATATATGAACAATTATTTGTATACACTGGAGGTATATGGCATCTATACCAGGAAAAAAGGAGAGAAATATAGTAAAGGGAGCACAATTAAAGAAAAAAATGATACAACATTGATCTTATGGAACCTGTAAAACCATTAACAAATTAATTTATTTACTTTCTCACTCACTACAGGTTCATTGGGTAATTACTAACCCAGAATTACCCAGTGCTCAGGGCCATCAGACAGCTGCAAATGCAGGAGCAGCGGTCCAGAGAACCTTGGAGCAGAGCCCCACTTGATAACGCAGTGCATGCAGGCATCAGTTAGGGCCACTGCTGTCAGGCTTGCAAATGGCGCCAGCATAGCAAGTGAGATGTAGGCGGAAGAAAAGAGAGTGGAGGCCAAAGCGTCGCAGAAAAAGCCCAGCAGGGAGCAGAAAGTAACGGGGATCGCAGATGGGAAAAGAGGGATCTCAACGTGAACTGTTCCCAGGAAATGTTGTCTTTTGTTGTTGCTGCTAAGTGCCATCAAGCTGGGTCCAACCCACGGCAACCCTATGCCTAAAAGAACGAAACACTCAACAGTCCTGCACCACTCTCACAACTGTTCCCATGCCTAAGACCATCGTTGCAGCTGCTTGGTCAACCCGCCTCATTCAGGGTCCTTCTCTTTCCCCTGCGCCTCTGCTCTACCAAGCATGATGTCCTGCTCCATGGACTAAATGACAACGCATCCAATGTGTGTAAGATGATGTCTTATTATCCTTGTAAATGAATTTTCAAAAACTGGGTAGCATTGAATGCTACAAATTCCATGTAGCTCTAGCATTTGTTCTAAATCAGAACCACATAAATTAATTCAATTTAGTCTTTTAACTTACAAGAATTTTAGAATCAGATTCACGGAACTATGAATGTCTTTTCTAGATTCTATTTTAATGATTCTAATGCAGTAGTTATGGAGGAGGAACGATGGTTCTTAACGACCCAGTAATATTGCAACACTAAGTTGAATATTCCTTTTTCTAAAGAAAAAAAAACAATTTTAATTATTCCATTTTTTAAACACCTTTCACACTCTCTTCTTGCTGAAAACACCAAGCACAAGATTGCAGACTATTACGTGAATTTGAACTCCAACCATATTTCACTACTCAAGTCCTAAAGGGATTGGCAGTTATGAAAAATTCACTCAGTAAGCTATATTCTTCTGTAGGGCCTTGAGACTAAAATATGTCTTTAAGAAATAACTTTGGGGTATATGAGGAGCCTATACTGTAAGTAAGGAAAATGGGTGGCATGAAACAAAACTACCAACCAAATTGTTGTTGGTTCAAATAGTCCCTGTCCTATAAAGCTTATGTTAGTTGAAAACGCATTTGATAATAATAGTCTTGGTTATTGAATTATACTAAGGATTATGAGGAATGCAAAAATATTGAAGAAGACTGAGTCACAATGAAAATGAAAAGAAGTCATGTCTAGATAAAACAGCACAGAACATAGGAGAATAAACAGAAGGAGAAACTACATACTATGCCAACTATAATTCTCCCTAGAGTTCAAAGAAAGGAAAGATTAATTTGGGATGAAAAAGGGAATGTCATAAAAGAAGATAGAATTGGAATCACATGCAATAAAAAAGGCATTCGGACTGGAGAATGACATAAAACATCAATGAAAATGTGCAAACCATGTGGGGGAAATAACTAGGTCATCGACCTAACTAGAACAGTCTGGGGTGGAAAGATGAAAGATGGAAGAGCAGACAGCTAAAGGAGTTTAGGAAAGGAGTTTCGAATGGGCGTTAAGGTCCTGGAGCAGAATGACAACACAAAAGGAAAAAAAATCATTCCAACAGTTGGATCTAAGTAGGGAATTTCTGGAATTATCAGACAATTTCTTCTGCCTCAAATGAAAACAGTGCATATGAAAACAAATGCTCCAATGTTTAATAAGCAAGCTCTGATTTTCTTAGTGCTCTTAGCTCCTGCCGATGTTACCATGAGGTGCCTATCATGAACACTGTCACAGTGAAATACAGGTCAATGCATATGCCCAGGAGCTTGCCTTCTGGGAGGAAAGCATTTTTGCAACATAAGCCACCTTACTGTCATATGCTCTAAATGTGAAGAATTGTGCAAATTCTGAGAATGATATTAATAAAAACAAGAGAAGAAGAATCCCAATTTGTCCTTAGTTTCAGGTCTAGAATCTTTTTACTGTTTGAAATATGTGTGCTGCAATTTTAATTTTTTAAATGATTTTATTGGGGACTCTTACAGCTCTTTCTTTTTTTTTTGGGGGGGGGGGGGGGTGGCAGGCATCACTGCCCTGGTGGGAATAGGAAGCCCAGCCTTGCTCCTGGAGAGCTACTGCTGGATTTGAACCGTCAATCCTGTGAGCCGCAGTTCCACACACAACTACTACACCACCGGGGCTCAGCCCAATGTGCCACAGTTTTAAAACCAAACAAAGGAACCCTGGTGCTACCCTGGTGGACCTCACCACCAGCAGTTCAAACCCACCATCCACTCCAATGGAGAAAGTTTCCACTCTGTTGCCAGAAAAATTGATGGCCTTGGGAGCATTATCTAGGGTCACCTTGAGTCAGAATCAGCTCACTGGCAGTAAATTTTTACAACAAAACATATCCATAGATAATGTCTCAAATCAATCCTATAAGTGGCAAACCAAATACATGCACACAATAAACACAAGACCTACGTTAATAATCATTATTTTCTTATCAAAAAAGTATATTGCTCAAATAATTTGAAATAATTAGTACCTTTGTATAGACTACACAAAGCAATCCAATTCTACCTCTTTTTCCTTTCTACTCATTTGGAATATGATACTAAATTCTCGCATAAGCAGAATTTAGCCAAGTCAAACTTTGGTCAAGCAAAAGAGGTCTATGAAAACTTCTGAATGTATAACATGTCCATTTGTTTCTTTATTGATATTTTCCCATAAAACTTGGAAACATCTAAAATATACATATTACTCAGAAGCATCCTACAGCTCTTATTGAAATGACAAGTAAAATCATGAAATCCCTGAATTTAAACTATCCTCAGTTATTTAATCCAAAATCATAAATTTAAGTTTTAATGACTTTTAATGACAGGTCATTACATCTTGAAGCAGTTAAATCATCTGTAGGTGTCTCATAACCAGCCAAAAGTCTTTTGCCACATAACAGCATGACCGATATTTGAAATCTATGACAAGATACATTGCACACAAGCTAACACACCTTTCAAGTCTTTTTTAAAAATATGCTTCCTTCTCTCTCTGTGCTTTTTTTTTTTAGTAAATACAAACCATATTTAATTGTTAAACTTTTATACAAATTTGACTTAAGGACTGAGTTAGGAACAGAATTCATTTGCATATAAAATGGCATTCTAGCTGCATATAATATGGCATTTACACAAATTCAAATCATCTCACATTCAATTGTACAGAATATATCATGGGTGCATGATTTTACATCCTCCCATGTAGCAAGCACTCTATATGTTGTGTAACTTATCATGACCAAGTTAGACATATATTGTATACTTCTGCCATTAAAAATATTTGAAAATATTTTAAATTATTTTATTGGGGACTCGTACAACTCTTATCATAATCCATACATGAGTCCATTGTGTGTCAAGCACATTTGTACATCCATTGCCCTGATCATTCTCATAGCACTTGCTTTCTATTTAAGCCCTTGGTATCGGCTCCTCGTTTTTCCCCTCCCTCCCTACACCTCTCTCCCTCATAAACTCTTGATAACTTATAAATTATTATTACTTTGTCATCTTTTACACTGTCCAATGTCTCCCTTCACCCACTTCCCCATCATCCATACCCCAGGGAGGAGGTTATATGTAGATCCTTATAATCAGTTCCCATTTTCTACCATATCTTCCCTCCACTCTCCTGGTATTGCCATTCTCACCACTGGTCCTGAAGGGATCATCTGTCCTGGTTTCCCTATGTTTCTGGCTCCTATCTGTACTAGAATACATCCTCCGGTCCAGCCAGATTTGTAAAGTAGAATTGGGATCATGATAGGGAAATTACTGAAACCCAACTGAACGCTGAGCATGACAGTGGAACAAGAGGAAAGTCAAAGGAAAGAAAGAAATAGGAGGCAAAGGGTATTTATATAGGTCTAAATACAGGCATGTACATAGGTAAATATATTTATATGTGATGAATGGGAAATGGATTTACATGCACATTTTCATAGGTTCAGTATTAAGGCAGCAGATGGATATTGGGCCTCCACTCAAGTACTTCCTCAATGCAAGAGCACCTTGTTCTATTAAAATGGCATTCCATGATGCTCACCTTCCCGACATGATCGCTGAAGACTAAAGTACGCATATGCAATTGTGAAGAAGAAAGCTGATGGTGTCTGGCCATCACAAGATATAGCATCTGGGGTCTTAAAGGCTTGAAGGTAAACAAGAGGCCATCTAGCTCAGAAGCAACCAAGTCCACATAGAAAAAGCACACCAGCCTGTGTGACCACAGTGTCAAAGAGATCAGAAATCAGGCATCAAAGAACACAAAATCATATGATTGCATGCCCACCATTGCAAGGGGGTCACTGAAGACAGATGTATGCATAAACAAGTGTGGTGAAGAAAGTTGATGTGCCCAGTTATCAAAAGATATAGGATCTGGGGTCTTAAAAGCTTGAAGATAAACAAGGGATCCAGTATCAGGCATCAAAGAACTAAAAAACTTATTATTGTAAATGAGGGAGAGTACAGGTTAGGGACCTAAAGTCCATCTGAAGGTAATGGACCTCCCCTTACAAAGGGGTCGCAGTTAGGGTGCAGTGTAGCAATGATGAAACATACAACTTTTCTCTATTTCTTCACTGCTTCCTCCATCCCACTATCATGATCCCAATTCTGTCTATGCTTTTTAATGGGAAAGCTGAGTGGCTTATCAGCTGTTACTTATTGTTCTTTACATGGGCACCTAAGACAATAGAAAGGCTTCTGAAATGAACTATAGGTAATCCATATTTAAGGTTTTAGTTTGAAGAGTATTGTTGTTGTTGTTTTAAGTTATTGAATGACCTCTCTGTTTAGTGTCTTCCTCTGTATAATAAGGAAGATCACATAAGAGATTCCTCACATCTTCTTACTCTCCTAGATGATTGTGTGGCTGAGGTCGGGTGCCACTGCATTCCTTCTGACTCCTAGCTGCTCTAGGAACAACAATGAAACACTGTCTGGTCCCGCAGCATCCTCCAAATGATGCCTAGGCATAAGCCCCTTGTGGCAGCCACTGCATCAGAACTTCTTGTCAAGGTCCTGTCTCATCTTTTTTTTTTTTTTGCTGCCCTTCAGTTTTAATAAGTGTGGTGTTCTTCTCTAGGGGCTGGTCTCTTGATAACATGTCTAAAGTAAGTGAGACACATCTCACCATCCTTATTTCTAAGAAACATTTTGGCTGTTCTTATTCCAAGACAAATCTGATTATTCATTTGACAGTACTTCCAATATGCTTCTGCAAGACCATAGTTCAAATGCATTGCTTTTTCTCCCATCTTATTTTTAAATTCAGTGTCCAACTTTCACATGCATATGGGGCCACTGAAAGGCTCACGGCTTGGATTAGGTGCACTTCAATGATCAGAGTGACATCCGTGCCTGCCAGCACTGTAAAGAGATCTTGTGCAGCAGATTTACCCACCGCGATGCATTGTTTGATTTTGGGCTGCTGCTTCCATGAGCATTGATTGTGGAGCCAAGCAAGATGAAATCCCTGACAATTTCAGGGACTTCTCTATTTGCCATGATGTTAGCTATTGGTTTAGATGTGAAGATTATAGTCTGCTTTGCATTGCATTATAATCTAAACTGAAGGCATCCGTCTTTGAAATTCACCAGCAAGTGGGTCAAGTCCTCCTCACTTTCAGCAAGGAAGATGGTGCCCTCTGCATCGCACAGCGTTTAGTAAGCCTTCCTCAAGTTCTGGTGCCAAATTCTTCTCATGATATTTGCTCAGAATACAGGTGGTGGAAGGATAAAACCCCGGCCCTCACCTTTCATGATTTGAAACCATGCGGCATGCCTTTATTTGGCTCCCACATCTGCCTCTTGGTCTACGTTCAGGTTCTGCCTGAGCACAGTAGATGTTCTGGAGTTCCATTCTTCTCAAGTCTAACCATAGTTTGTTATGGTCCACATAGTTGAATGCCTTTGTATAGTCAATAAAATACAGGTGGACATATTTCTGGTAGCCTTTGCTACCAGATTCATCGAATGTCAGCAATGCTACCTCTTTTTCCATGTCCTCTTCTGAATCCTGTCTGGACCTCTGGTAGCTCCCTGTCAATGTGCTACTTGAACTGTTGATGTTTAATCTTCTGCCAAGTTTTACTTGCTTATGATATCAGTAACCCTGTTCAATAATTTGAGCATTCTGTTGTGTTACCTTGCATTGGAATGGGTACACACACAGACCTCTTCCAGTCAGTTGGCCAAGTAGCTGTCTTCCAAATTTTTTTGCATAGATGAGTAAGTGCTTCCATCACTTTATTGAAATAATTAAAATTAAATAAGGAATCCTGATGACAACCAGGGTTATAAATTTGGCTGCAAGCCACAGGATCAGCAGTTCAAAACCACAAACCATTCCTTCTATCAAGAATGATGGTCTCCAAAACCCACAGGGGCAGTTCCAGCCTATTCCAGGGGGTCACTGTGAGTCAGAATTGACTGAGGGACCCCAGCGGGGTTTTTGGGTTTTTGGGTGTTGTCTAAGTTTGACAATGTTTAAGGTGTAGGCTGAGTTTCTTAGTGTTCTTAGTTGCTATGTTCTTGCCAGGTGCCCATTATGAACACAAATAGAAAGCTTTGAATATTTGTACCAACGCTGTAATTTAATGACCTTTACTGTGGGTCATTATTAACTGCCATTGAATTGATCCCGAAGCCCTAGCAGCTCGATGCCCATCAGAAAACATTATCCCCGCGATTACCTGCAGACTAGCCTACTGAGTCCCAGCGAGTTTTCACTCTTCCTCCTCCCTCTTACTGCGGAAGCGCTCCTGCGACCTGCGCAACAACACGGGGACACGCCGGCCTCGGTATCCGGCGCTGACGGCCCACGAGGAAGAAAGAGGGTGCCGACGGGATTATATGGAGAACAGGAAAATCGAGATGCAGAAGGAAGGAAGCGATTTTTTCAGTAGAAATAAAGAAACTAAATGGGTGTAAGCAATAAATTCTTTCAAAATACAAAAGCAAACCAGCAGCCAGCGTTCCGCATGTCTGAGTCGTGTCTGTGCAATGTGGAGTCAGAGGTAAGGAGGAGTGCTGTACCTGATGTTGAGCAGCTGCAGTGCATTTAGCAGGACGCCCTTCTTGACATCGTAGTCTATTTTCTGATCCGTCCCAAAACTTGGGGCTCGATTAATCTGCAAATTACAATAACAACCATTTTGAGTGGCAGTCACATGTTGGAAACATGTCAATATACATTCAGTACGCATTTGTGCCTCCCACAGGGTAGTCCCAAGGCTTTACCAGGCAGAGGGCTCTGCCGCATTGCCACCTTCCCACCCCCAGCTCCCTCTGGCTAAGATTGCTTTCAGCACCCCGCTGCCTTGGCTCAGGGACTTCGCGGTCAGCATTAACTGCCTCGCTGCACCGTACTTTCTCCACGCACTCTGGGATGGAAGGTGAAGGGCATTAACATGAACTCATCGGGACATAAAAGTTGAGTGAACAATTAAAATAGGCAATATTCATGCTACCATGATAATTGTACACATTTAGCATAACCAACGCCACTATTTCTTCACTATTTTAGATCTTTCTAATGAATTTATCTATTATTGCCTAAACCCCCCCAAAAAAATTTTGTTTCTTTCTACCAAGCTCAAACAGTAATTCATCATTTTCAATTTCAAAGTCATTAACTATATTAACCAAAGGATATAGTTAAGGCTTCTATGCCTATGAAAGTACTAAAGAAATGAATGAGCCATTTGTGGCTGTTCTAGCTTTCTGTGTCATTTTCAAGAATCTCTTAAAATAAAAATATAAGTAACTGTATAAACCCTAAAATGAATTATGCAATATGTTATCCCTACAAGAAATGGAGGTTTATTTTTTTTCCTGACTCTGTTTATTTTTGTTGTTAGGAAAGCATAATTGGGATAACAAGTGTTATTTGGAAAATCACTTAGTCAATTAAAACAGTTGATTAGAACATCACTAATGAGTTCAAAGCTATAGCTTAGCTCTGTGACTAACTATGTACAATCTCAAAAACTTGGGTTGCCTGTCCCAGGGAGGGGAGCTTATTATACAAATCCATCATGTGGAAAAACAAAGCAAATGACACATGAATTCTACAACTAGCAACTCAAGAAAATACCACATTATACTCAAGAAATCCTCCAGAATACAAATTAAATAGGACAGAAAGTTGCCACTGAGTCACTAAGAAAATTATTTAAACACAAACAAAAATAATCACCTGTACTCTCGTGACCTGGTGTTCGTGTTAAAAATGTGGCAGATTATATTGCAGTAGTTTTCACACCATACTTCTTCAGGGCTCTGCATTTCCCTGTAACATTGGAGCAGGACGATACTGGCTGAGCCCAGGGAAGCCCTTGGCTAGAGACCCATCATCCTGCATTTTCACTCTTTGGTGGGTTTCTCATGGAGAACGTGATGGACATGTGACAGTCCTTATCATGCAGTCTCAAGGGGCTGCAGGCGGGCAGGCAATTGCAGAAACATCCCGTTACCCGGGCAAATTCAAGAAAAGTTTTCTAATCTGCTACTTCAGAGTTCTAAGAACTTCCTTTTTCAGTACAGAGAAAGAGTAACAAAATGGATGAAAAAGTTTCAACCAATTGCAGCACAAATGGAAGTGTCTGGGATCCAGGTGGGTATTGTGTGATGGGTTTCAGTCCCAAGAGGCCTTCTGTGCCACAGAGAGAAACGCTGCTTGGCCCTGCACTCTCCTGAGACCGGCTGTGTTTGAGCTCCTTGTCACAACCACTGCGTCAATCCGTCCTCGCCGTCTGCTCGTATGCTACCTGTCCTGCAAAGACTCCTGTAACTCCACACACACAGGCTCATACCCCAAGAAACGATCACTCCAAGGATTGTACCATTTTCTTCTATAAAACACTATAAAAAATACTGCGTAAATACACATCCCAGGCCCCCTTAAAAGGCACCTCCTCAGGCTGAGCCCTGGTGGCATAGTGGTTGAGTGCGGGACCGGGGCCCACAGGGTTGAAGGTTCATATCCAACAGCAGCTCTCCAGGAGCAAGGCTGGGCCTCCTACTCCCACCAGGGGGCAGTGATGTCCACAAAAACAAACAAACAAAAAAAAAGGTACCCCCTCTAAGGCAGTGTTGTGACATTCTTTCTGTATTTCCATTACCAAGTACAGTGACTGTACCTTGGTGAGTTCTTCTCAAACTTATCTTAATGGTAAAGTATTATCAGTACAGTCACAACTGTGCCAGTTTCTAATTTTATCCCAAATTATTTCTAGGGTTGAGAATTTTTCTGCAAATTTTGCACTATCTTTCATTGACTACAAATTGATTCAGTGGCAGTAAGCTGTGAGTTTTGAGTTAAAGTGGACTCCATCCTCAGTAGCACCTCCCACCTAATTCCACTGGGTGGCGCCAAACGGTTCTTCACAATGTATCTTAGACCCACAACAATTTCAGCTAAGATCAAAATTAAAAGAAAAGATGCAAATGAAATTCTTTTGACTATTTTCACATAGTAAATGTTCCCTATCTGCCGATGCTCATCATTGTTTAACTTTTAAATGGTTCTTATGGATAGGGAAATAATGAAAGAATGGAGAATAAAGAAAGCTGAATGCAAACGATAGTATTTGGAGCCTTGGGGAAAAAATGCAGACTTCAACTACTTAATCAATTAACTATTTTAAAACTCCTTATAAGACTCCTTATAAGAAGAGCAGTAACTAACATTTGTATCACAGTCCTTGCTAACCTTTCGGTTCTACCTGATAGGTGTGCCTGACATTCTTCCTCAGTCCATGAAGAGAGAAGGAGGCAGGCAGGAGCTAGGGAAGAAATGACTACCAACGAGTCACCCTAAACAACAACGGGGGCCTGAGTAAGCACGTACGGCCATTTAGAACACAGTCCAAGAACTTCTGTATACAAGCAATGGTGGAAGCAAAGGGATAAGAAAGCCTGACCTCAACCTACTCTCACCCATCAACCCCAAACCACATTCACTCATTGCCTCGGCGCGCATTCCACTCACAGGGGCCCTCTGGAGAAGGGAGAGCTGCCCCCCATCGGCCAGATGTTGAAGGGACGGCCGAATCGTGTCCCACACAGTGGCCTGCGGGTCTGCACTGCCCAACTAAGTGATGGAGCTCTTAATCCCTCTGCCACCAGGGCTTCTTTCCCGGGCACAAGAGAAATAAAAACTGAATGACCTAACAGGTCGGAAATTGTTCTTTTGAAAAAGACATTTTTAATAACTTGATTTCATTCATCCAATCCAATTTGCCTATACAACCATTAAGATTACATATGTAATGTCCCATTTATAAATCACCACCCAAAAAAGGGCTATCAATCTAAAGTGAAAGATAGCTTGTTGGTGATATCTTCTATAACACTATTCTCCTGAAGATGCAACTAATGAAATATAAATGGATTGGTTGGATGTATATTTTCCCAAGTGTTGCCTAAACACAGAGTTTGGGTCCTACAAAGGTTTTGTGACTCAGATCAGGGAGGCCAGATGTATGACTGTTCCGGCACACACTTCGATGGCTTCTTCCATATATAATATAAGTACAAATGACTGAAACAGAAAAACCATTTACAACATAATTTTTATTTTCACCTTCATGTTATTTATAGCTCCCAAATGCTCCAGTGATTTTTTAAATCCTTTTAAAAACTGACAATGTTGACCATGCCCGGGATCGGCAGCACACGTGAAAATGCAGAGTTGATTGGAGGATTTTAAATATTCAATATGGCTGTAAAGGATAACTTGTGTCACTGTGACATTGATTAAGGAATGCTGATTAAGAACTATAAATTAGAGTTTCTCTGGAGGACTTCCATGGAGACACAAACACAGGGAAGTAATAATCCTATAATCCTGAAGCTCAACAGAGAGGAGAGAATATCTAAACATCAGAAAGTGGTAGATGCCATGAAGTTAATATTTTAATAGCGCAAGCAGAAAGTCAGTAACAAATGTACACATATATCCAAAACGCCTGGCCTAGAAATCCACTGGTACCAGAGACAACCCTTGAGAACATGGATTTAACTGTGCGGGTCCACTTAAGAGTTTGGTTTTGTTTATGAACACATGTGATGCTAATCACTTCTGAGTAAGCAGGTCTTCTCTTGCATTGCCCTCAAAATTGATATCTCGTGGAGTCTGAATAATTTTCATTGTGCTAAATGCGACACACACAAAACCCAAAGTACCACTCGTGATGCTGAAGCGCTCCCGAGGGGCAGAGAAGAGTCCATCCCATCTAAGAACACGCCGCCTTGCTTGTTGTGTGCTACAGGCTGTGGTCGCAGCCATGGTGGTGGCCCATGGCCCGAGAACCCAGCCCAGCCAAAGGACCGCCGACAAGGGAGGGAAACCTGTGCAACCAAGGTTTTGCTGCAGCTAAGTCAGGTACAAAACCATGGTAGTTTTTGCTAATCCCTTTTTGTTTTTCCTAAACACAAAAACAAATTTTTTGTAGGGACAGCATGTAATAGATAAAGCACCCAAAAAGCATATGTCTTAATCAACTGTTTACATATCGGTAAGTCTTCTGGACAACAGTAGGAAGTATGCATAGTTTGGGGGCTATATGAGAATTTTCCAATTTAAGAAGTAACATCAAATACACAGATGTTCACTTTGGAACTGTTTTATATCGTGAATTGTCCTTTCCTTCCCCCATCCCTGCCCTGTCTCCTCTATTCAGGCCCATTTTTGTTCCATTATTAAGATAGTAGTGCCCAGCAGTTACTTGTAATGAGTGTACAGCACATTTAGAAATCGTTTGTTTTCATTTTTCTCTCTTTTGAAAGACAGGCTTACCTCCAGAAGCCACGGCTTGAGTTTTCTATCCAACAAAATATCAAATCCCAAGACTTCAAAACAGACGCTCTCACTTCCTGGAGGCTGGCCAGGTCTGCACATGCGATACGCGTGTAGGACGTGCGGTTCTGCTACAATCAAGGTCTTCACCACCAGTTCCTATAAGGATGGAATAAAAAGATGTGAGAATGTCCTTTATATCTTACTGACACTTGCTGTCTCATTTACTTATGTGGGGATGTGCCCGGGGCTTAAGAACTAGCTTCCACCAGCCTTCCACTGCCCTGACATCGTTCCATCCCTCTCTTCTTCCCTGTCCACACTGCTCCCACTCAATTCGCCTTCCAGTGGTCCTCTTCTGCTGCTGCTCCTGCTTCCAGCCCTTGCACTAGCTGCTCCCTTCGCCTGGAATGCTCTTCCATGGCAAGCTCCTCAATATTCAGAGACCTTCCTGACTCTGGAGTCAAGAGTAGCTCCCCGTGTAAGATAGGACAAAATAATTATAATCTATAAATTATCAAGGGTTCATGAGGAAGGAGCTAGCAGGGAGATAGGGAGAAAATGAGGAGTTGATACCAAGGGCCCGCATAGAAAGCAAATGTTTTGAGAATAAATGTACAAATGCAACAAATGTACAAATGTGCTTGACACAATGGATGGATAGATGTATGGATGGATGGTGATAAGAGTTATATGAGTCCCTAATTAAAAAAAAAAAGAAAATATTTTTAAATTAAAAAAAATAAAATAGGGCTGAGCCCCAGTGACGTAGTGGTTGAGTGAGGGACTGCGGCCCACTGGCTTGGCGGTTCAAATCCAGCAGCAGCTCTCCAGGAGCAAGGATGGGCCTCCCACTCCCACCAGAGGGTAGTGATGATCTCCCCCCAAAAAATAAAAAATAAAATAACCAGGGCAGTGATGCGGAAAAAATAATTAAAATAAGAGTAGCCACCCATAAATGCATACATCATTTACGTAAAGGCTACACAGTGTGTAAAACATTGAGACTACTTTTTCCTTTCTAGGCTATGTTACTTCTAAATCATGCCACTTCAGTCATGCTGCTTAAATGTAAGGAGTCTCATTATTAGAATCTTGTACCTATTTATTTACAACCCCTTCCCAGTCGCTACGGTAATGCCCGGCTGGGCGCTGTGGTTGATGGTTCTGCTGAGTTCCTTCAGACTCACAGCAGCCCCACAATAGAGTCGGACTGCCCTGTGGGGCTCATTGACCATCCTCTTTGTGAAGCAGGTTGTCACAATTGCTTCTTGCACAACAGGTGGTGAGTTCAGAAGCTGACATTTCAGTGGCAGCCAACTGCTTCAACGTGAAGCAACCAGGAATTACTCAGCATGCGTAGCTGCTCAAAAAAAAATCTCTGTGAATAAGTAAGCAAATAAATCCTAACATATGTGGCTTCTAATTTGTTATGTAGAATTATATACTGGGGCTTATGCTAGCCTTTTTCAGTAACAATACAAAAAATGGAAGCAAAGAAGAAATTCCAAGAATAAACTACTTCACAAACTTTACAAAACCACTTAGACAGGGCTACAAGGGTCAGCAGGGCAAAGCTTATGAATCAGATGTCTTTGTACAATGATGCCTTTGTAGTCCAGAATGTTTATCTGAAATAAGAGTACTGCTAATTAAGTAATTGGCTACCAAAAGTGTCTGTAAAAAACACATAATAGTTCCAAAATGAGCAGCTAATGGTGACAAAGAAAAGGGAGATTAATTGCAGAGTGAAAATAAGCTATGGGTTGTTTTCACTTCAAATATATTGTCTTTTTAACTGTCCACTTTCAACTCTAGCCAATGCTGACGTTCTGAAGCCAAATTTCTTGGGTTTCTTCTTGGCCATGCTACTTCCAAATCATGCCACTGCTTAAACTTGGACTTAGACTTAAAATAAGACAAGACTCGTTGTCTTATTACTGTCAGATATAATTTGGGAAGAGCAATAGTATCTGCTGCAAAAGATGGATGTAAGGACAAAATGTGATTTATGGAAGACTCTTAGCATAGCGTCTGGGATGCAGTAAATCAGCAAGAAGTGTTAGCTACTTAACTAAGCAGTAACCACCTACGGTCAAGTGGACCTTGACTCAGAGCAGCCCATGTGTGTCAAAGTGGAGCTAAGTTCCAGTTTGCAGTGACTGAGGCTCCCAGGATATCCACTCTTCGTTCTGAGTGCCCCTGTGTAGCTGTCCCTACAGCCTGCTGAGCAGAAGCTTCCTGTGGTCCATTTGCACTTCCTAGCTCCTTCATGACTGCCATTGCTAATCTTATTTTATCACTCTACTACATGGTGGGAGTAATATCTATAATGTAGGAGAATAAAAGTAAGATAAAGTTAACCACGCTACCCAGAATACAAGCCCTGGTCATAGCTGGTAAAAGGTGTCAGAGATATTGTGAGCCTCAGGAAATTCTGTTTAAAATAACAAATATATAGCAACACCATACTCCATCAACATAAAAGACAAAATTGTTCGTACATATCATTAGAGATTACTAGAACCACTTGAAAGCAAAAGGGGGGCTGAGCCCCGGTGGCGTAGTGGTTGTGCGCGGGACTGCGGCCCACTGGGACGGAGGTTCAGTTCCACCAGTGGGGCTGGGCCTCCTACTCCCACCACCGGAGAGCAGTGATGTGCCACCCCCCCCCCCAAAAAAAAAAAAAGAAAGCAAAAGGGAAAAAAATAAAACTCTGCTTCATGTTGTTGTAAACAAGACAAGGGGGGAAAATTAATTCATATACCCCAAATTACAAATCTGCATTTTCTCTGCATAAAACAATACACTTTCAGGAAAGACTGTCAACTATATCTGAAAATCAGGAGAAATAGAACCAAGCAGAAACTCCACTAATGCTTAGAGAATTTCTAGCATAGTAGCAATGCTTTGAAATACAATCTGTAAATTAGTAACTGAAGTATACAAAAAGTACTCAATAGAGTGGTCTTTGAGCTATTTTAATCATATCCTGATTTCTATATATTTCTTGTTTATTCTCGATCAGTACAATATATGAGGTACATCTCTGTTTTTGATAGAAGGTATTAATGAATTTCGCTTTTCATGTACAGATGATTCTTTTTTAGAGAAATTAACCCTCTGCAAAAGTCATTTTTAAAGTCCTAAATTTGTAAAATTTAGAAACCAGGGTAGAAAATTTAAGATTTACTTCAAAGACTTCATCGTTTTATTCTCTTTTCAGTGTAGCATCTCACTAGGTCACAATTCATCTTAAACAGATATTTATATAAAATATATATAATTCTTAAGAAAGCAAATTTTTAAATAATTACATAAATGATGACAGATTGACAAAATTACCATAAGAAAAGTACCGGGAAATGTTACTACATTTGAGGCTATTGTTTATTAGTGTTAACATGCAATCTAATGTAACCTTGGATGCTGCAAATATATCCATATATAGACAAGATGCTGAAATGTGTCAGACTTTCATAGACCCAAATTGGTCTTGTTAAAAAAAAATAGTGATATTTGAAAATTATACTTTTCACTCTAACCTAAAATTTCCCATCTCCTTATTAAGATTAGCCTTAGTCATATGACAAACACAAATGAGCAAACCAGCAGCTGTAGACTCAATTCCAATTCACGGAGAAAGCGTGTGTAATAGAACCATGACCCCTGGGGTTTCAGTGGCTGGTTTTTCAGAAGTCGATCAGCAGGCCTTTCTTTCAAGGCACCTTGGGGTGGAATCCAAATTCCAACTCTTCAGTTAGCAGGTATTTTAGGGCAGTGTGGCATATTCTTTTAGCTAATAAAAATTTTTTAAAAACCATTCAACCAGTCATTTTGGGCCACCATGGACTTTCTCTCCTGGAACCATGGCCCAATTTATTCATGACCTGGCCAAGAAGGTTCTGGGGTTGGTAAATGCTGCTGTGACTGATTGAGAGTCTCAATTGGCCACATGTTGGCACTCAACCAGGATGCAGCTGGTTCCTCCAATCCCTGTTGAGATACCTGCAGCTGTTCAGAGCCTGAAAAAAAAAAAAACAGTCCATAGTGCTTGGACCGGTCGTTTCAAAGAACCGGTCATTTCAAAGGCTCTGCTGAATGGCTCGGTGGTCACTGAAGTATAGCTATTGGTGAGATCATCGGCAGATGAGGCATCATCATAGGCTATGGTGTTTGAAGAACAGTCTTTAACATCTGACGCTATTTGGTTTGCTATTTGAGTATTCTTGGACTATGTGTGATCAGACTACTCTTATAATATAGATCATTCTAAAAAAACGTTTTTAACTCTGAAGATCCTAATTTATGGATGTTGAAAGTGAGTTCACAATTTTGAAAATTGTAATAATTGTAAAAAGTATATTTGCCAGCCAAATTAGCCACATGTTTATGTTTCTTTTTTTTTCTTTTTTTTTACACCCTAAACCCTAAACCCTAACCCTAACCCTCTACCAGTTTCTTATCAAGACCTTAGAAGCAGGCTAATGAGACTTTTGTCTCCTGGACTCTGGAGAGGCTAGTCGGGGAGGGGACGTTTGGAAGAGGACATGATGCCTGTGCAGTGGTGAAGCAGCAAAGGGAAAAGGGGGGCCCCAAAATGACAGACTGCAATGATGTGAGGCTCACGAGGGGCTCCTAGACAGGCGGGCTGTGAGGATGGCCAGGGGCAGAGACTGCATCACTCGGCTGGACCTGAGGTCATCACTAGTTGGAAGCAGCTGTGTGGCACCCAACAGCAAGAGCAATAATCATCTTCAGTGTCTTCATGAGACGTTACATGCCGCTTGAGTCCCTCTACAAAGTCCAACAAAGGATCTGCTTTGCCAAAGCCATTTGCTCTGATTTCTTCCCTTTTTTCTCTTTACTTTCCTTATTTTGAATTTCATCTATGGCTTCTCACTTTAATTCTCAAAAGCATACAGAGCATACCCCTTTAGTTATCCTTTTGAATTTTCTACCCGACAGAGTATTTACATGTCTAAAGTGGACCACGTCCCCATGAACTTTTGGACCTTTAAAAAAAAAAAACTTAGTCAGGTGTCAATGCTGCTGGGCAGTACTCATTTACCCACAAGCTGCGCGCTGTGGCTCCCCTCTCTACCGCCACACAATCCAGTGTGTGCCTGTCCTGTTGGAAAGGCCTTCAAAATATTGCACAGACATTTAAATTAAAAGACAATGAGTATTTGTCATAAACTTTTTGAAGCCCCTTGGTACTTGCTACATTGCATTTCATTCACAATTTGTGGGCTGGTGAGAGCTGTGCCTTATAAATATTTGCATTCTCAACAGAGAATGCAACCCCAGTTTATGTTGTGGTTCAATACATTTTCATAGACAAATTCATCAACTAATCCAACTATTTTCTCTCATCTTCAAAACCAAACACTATTCATGTCTATCCAAAATAAATTCATTCCTACCCTATTTTAAATAACATGACCCTTTTTCTCCCTAAAACACCTGCCTAAAACCTCTATCCTATCTGTCTTGGTAGCAGTACAGTCACAGCACTCCTGAGAGGCCAGGGTGGTGAGAGTTCCTTTCACATACTTTGGATGTGTTGTCCAGAGAGACCAGTGCCTAGAGAAGGACAGCATGTTTGGTGGCGTGGAGGAGAAGAGAGAAAGAAGAAAGCCTTTCAGGAGAGGGTCTGGCTCAATGGGCTGCATCACCGGGCTCAGGCATCGGAACAACGGAGAGGCTGAGGCAGGATGTGGCAGTGTTTCATTCGGCTGTACGCAAGGTCGGTGTGACTTAGACATGACTCAATGGCACCTGGCAACAATAATGACAAACGTGCCCTGGGATCTTAGATTCCCCCGTCCTCGCTGGTGAGTTCAACCCCATGTCTACATCATTATTAGGTCTTCTGCAAACTCAGTGTCCATGGTGGTTCAATAAAGAGTACTCTTATTTCTCACTTCCAGAGTCCTTCTTGACTTATTCTTGGCCTTCACCCTAATCCACCCTACACTGGTTGTCACATTTACCTTTTAAATGTTTAACATAGTCATTGGCTACATTACGCTCTTGCCTTAAAATCCTGAGGGATTTCCTACTGCCTCCCTAATTCAGTCTTGCTTTTCAGACCTAAATGTTAGCCTGTTAGCCTAAATGTTAGCCTGTGTCTAAATTTTTAGACATAAATCCTCACACCTCTCGAAAATGCTATACTTGCCAAACTGCTGGATCACTTATCGCCATGCTCATACCTCTTAGGCTTTATTTAACGTCTTTCCCCCTACCCAGAATCCCACCCGCTCCGTACCCCAACTATAGCAGTAAGTAACCTGTTCATCAACAAATTCCAACACCAATTCCACATCATGCAAACATCCTTTATCTACCCTGCGCAATGCAATCTGCTCTCTGTTTGAAATGTCTGATTCTCCTTGAGATGAATGATGTGCAATGGCAGTTACAATTGTGGAATGGTATAATCTTACTGAAATATCACTCCAAAACTTAGCAACATCATGGTGATTGGCTTGTAGGAATTCTGTAAACCATCTGATGGAGCGTTTGCTTCCTTTGTTCTCAGTTTCGTCCCGCTCAAAATGCTCATTATGCTTGTTCACAGAGTAGTTTGTCAAGTGCATGTATAACTGGGTCTGCAATGAGAGCCAAGGGTGAAAGAACTCATGAGAGTCGATAACCGTGAGTTTTCACAGAAAAGAAAGCGTGCAACTACTAAACATACCTTCAATGTCTAACATAAAGATTGAAATGTTACTTACCAAAGGAAATCATCCCCCAAAAAGAAAGAAAGAAAATCATCTGTGGGTTACTTTTGTACATGTCCACAATAGTGCTACCAAGAAGTCCTTGCATTAATTAGTAAGAATATTGACAGTAAGGAGAGCAATAAATTAAAATGTGAAATTACATACTGCTAAGTAAGATAAATACTTTAGACTTGTTTTTGTTTTTCGTGATCTGGGCACTTAAAATTTTTGCCCCATTTTTTGTTGGGAACAGAGTTTTCTGAAATCAGTCTACCTCCTTCTAAAGAAGAGAAAGTCACAATGAACTTCAAGTAAGTAGCATAAACTGCAATACAACATCAACCCTCCCACTGTCTTAGAGGACACTGTATCAACCTAAGTCACAGTCAGTTGACTGAGTCCACCTGCATGGTTACACAGAGGTCCCCATGGCTGACAATATATGCATAAAGCTCCATATTGAAACTCTTAGATCTTCATCTCTCCAAATTATTGTACCTGTTGAAATGATTTACTGCAAATAAATTTGAAAAAAAATCCATGATCTTAAACTTTCCAAAACCATCCATTAAAACAGATCTCATGGCTCCCTCTCCGTCCAGCATGAATATTCAAGTACATCTTTTAATTCCTACCCTCGCAGTCCTACTCCTAAAGATGCCTTTAGATTGCAGTGTTGCATGAAAATGAATATAACTTTATCCACAGATTAATATAATTTTTATGTGTTTATAGCCAACTCTATTCACATTTTTTCACTGCCGTAATCTAGGTATAAGATATTGAAATCTTTGAAGCAAATACTAAGAACTGACCTTTTGAGTTATATATATTGTCTATTAAGAATATATTTGCATTCAAAAAATTTAAGGGTCAGCTATACTGCACAGAAATTCATGCTGAACAATATATGCAAAATAAAAAGACTCCCTCATGATACTTAGAAAATGCTTCAAATTAAGCAACATGTAAATGAGCAAACTTTTTGTTGTCTAATTTTAAGAATGTGACATAAGAAAAATACAAGTAATATCTCCTGGGTTCTAAAACACGCATCTTCCTTTAATAGAAAAAACAGGTTGGGAAGTACTTTTTTGAGAAGCTTTCCATTAGGCAAAAACGTTTTGAAATAAACAATAGCACTAATTAGAAAACAAATTGACCTACTGAAAAACTATTAAGAAGTGAAACATTTCACTTTCCTGAAAGTTTTTTTGTTTTTTTTAGTAGTTTGATTGACATGTCATTCACATATCCTACAATTCAATAGTTCGATCACATCAGGAAGAGTCATATATTGTTTTACTTTTCTTTCCATTTAGTCATTTTTAAGGTCAGTTGCACAGTAAATATTCTTGAACTGGCCAAACTTCTAAATTATATATTTCAAACCTATGAAATTCTAAATGTTCACAAGCCTGAATTCATCTTTACCATCAGTAGTTATACATAATCCATAGCTTAAGGCTAAGATTGAAAAGTTGCATTACAATTTAAATGAATTAAGACTAAAGAAGTTTCCAAGTTCCACATATGCCTTCCATAATAATCCTGAAACTAAACATGAGGGTCCTTGCACTCAACCCTGTAGTTCACAAGTTCTCTTTTATGTCTCTTACATTACCCACTTCTCTTCTATACTTTCTTTTTCTCTGTAGTGAACCTGTCTTTTCTCTAATAGATAAACTTTCAGAATGTCTTTGTGCTGCCTTTGAAGCAAAATTACATCCCTGCTTAGATTTACTAATGTTCTTCAAGCTTGATTTTGCATTATGCTGTGTCAGCTTTTCTTTATTGGCCTAATGTCTAACTCTAGGTTTTCTTCCCATTCATTCAGGATTATTTAATTTCAGAGCAAAATGAACAGCATCACACAATACATAGCCAAACCCTTTGTCACTTGGTCTCTCAGAATTCTCACAGCTACAATCTATCCACAGTCAGAACAGTGTTCTTCCACTGTCAATTCTTTATACGGGAGGTTTCCCACAAACACTGGTCTCTTTTCCCTCGAGGCAGTATCAGGTGCAAGATCAACTCTCATGGGAAAACCATCTACAATTTGGATTTCATTTATTTGTAATGCTAGCACAGCAGCATTTTCATCATTAAATATAACATAACCATTCATATTTTTGATAGAAATGAACCTTACATTTTATAATAGCTGCCAATTTTTTTTATAAAATCCACTCTGCTGGAATCAGAGAATGGAACTGTGCAGATTTGATTAGTGCACACTCTTTTTTAAAAGACTTCAACAACTTTTTATTACATGTGACTGGCAATTACCAGCTAACATCATTCCCTCATTCTTTCATCTCTCCTCTTCTTGGGTGATCTAAATTTTCTTTCTCTAATTTACAACAGGCTGATGTAGATCATCAAGCACTTTTCTATCTAGAGCTTTAGCATCAGCACATGATTGAGAACTTTTCCTTTTCTTCTCCTGCTTCATTGAAACCTGAAAATGTTGGAACACTCTCCTTGTATGTCAAATTTTTTTCTGCACCAGAAAATATCTTCTTCATTTTATTTTTTGGAAGGTTCTTGCAAATGTAGTGTTTAAATCTGAGATGTAATTTCTTCCTCTTCATCCTGTCAGGGATTAAATTGTGACCTCCCAAAATTAGTGTCAACTTGGCAGGATCATTTTTCTGTGACTTGGAAGTAATACAATGATGCAATGTAGCAAAGATGAGGCGAAAGGAAGGAAGGTGGAACTTTCTACTTCTATCGAGATTTACAATCTCCAAAATCCACAGGGCAGTCTACTCTATCCTAAAAGGTTTGCCATGGGTAATAATCGGCTCACTGGCCAAGTGAGGAGAACGCGGTGGTTATGTCAGGATCCTTCCATGATGTGACAAACCAGTAAAAAGACTAAGCGTAGGCTGCAATGTGCTTAATCTCATACCCACCATGACTCCGTGTACAGAATATTTCCCCTAGGGGGAGAGGAGGCAGCACCTTTTATCTTACAGGGAGTAAAAGAAGAAACTACTGTCATCAAGGGAGGAGAGAGTCAAGAGTGGAATGCATACAACACTCTGAATTTGGAAGTTAGCCTACTAAACTGTGAGAGAATAAATTCTTCTGTTTGCATAAAGTCCTTCATGGGTAATATTTTTGTTACAGCAGCATTAGATCACAATGGCAGTATACAAAACTTTTCAAGGACTTGTGGATTTCTACACTGATAAGGAAAAAGATATGAGTATTTATTATGTCTCAGTGTTGGACACGCTCTTTCTTATGGCCTCCGGATTGGTCATTGTGCATTTGTCATTGTTGCTGTCCGGCACTGTCACGCTGATCCTGGCTCATGGTGACCTTCTGTACAACAGCGTGAAGTACTGTCCAACCATCCAACTGTCGTCATCTTATGTTACCTTGGCTGGAGAAGACTTTGCTTACCTTACTTTCACAAAGTTTCCTGTCAATTAGAAACAGTGGTTTTTCTATAGTGAATTCTCCTGAACTTAAACCTCTGACAGCAAGGACTTAGATTCATAAAGTCTCTCTATATAATTCGTGTTTCAAAAATATATGTGGAACTACTGAGTCAAATAATAGACTATGTCTAGTATACCTACCAAGTTGGATTCATTAGGTGGTATGTACTTCTCTGTTCCCATGCGCACGAGTCCATCGTGGTACAAAAATATCTTTAATGGATCACACGATGTTACCAAAATGTAAATTCGCAAATCAAACTTGTAACCTTCCATTAAAAAAGGCTTTTCAATGTATTCTTGGACAATCAAATGATCCTGAGATGGAAGTTTGTCACCATTTCTTATCAAAGAAATCCTAAATTTAATGAAAAGAATTTTAAAAGTTAATATAGTATGAAACCAAGATGTCTAAATGCAAACTCCTGCATACATTCACACATGCATGCATTCAAGAGAAAAATGGCAAGAGTGGAGAACTCCAAAAGTCTCTTCCTGCACAAAAGCAACAAATAAACTAAGAATTTTCCCCCCTGAGAATTCTGGAAAATAACTAAAAGCTTATAACAATCAGAAAATCCTTAATAAAAAAATAAACAATTGAATCTGCATTTTAAAAACGATGTGGCAATTTCATTTACCCCAATCCCATTCCTCCCTCTGAAGCTAGCATAGACAGAAACGGGAGAGGACAGAAAATAGACTTTATTCTGTGCGTGTTCGTTTTGGTCCGTCTGGGAACACCCTGAAAACCTCAAGGCCTTGCTTTCATCTTCCCGAACTTGGAACACGCCTCCTGCTAAAAAAAAAATACTCAAAGAAACATTGTTGAAAATATTTAAAGTTTATTAGCCATCATTTCTGTGGAGAATGAAGAATAACTGGGACAAACTGAACAAGCTAAAAACACAAGAAGAGGCTAAAGAATAAGCTTAAAAAGGGAATAATGGCTTTGAATAGCTTTGAGATATTCCTCAAAGGCCAGATACATGCTCGGAGATGGGCGCATTATCTAAATCTTGAGAAGACCTAAAGCTTTCACCACTAGATTATCTTTAGGCTCTATTCAAGCAGGGACTAAAGGCTAAGATAGAGTTAAACACTGGTAATCTGGGTATACAAGGCATGCGTCAACACATGTGCAGAATCCATCTACAAAGACAAGAACATTTCCTCTTGTATCCCTAACACATGATTATTATAACAAATTTTGGTGACTGCACACAAGAAAAAATATATACTTTACAAAATTGGTTCAGAAAAGTCTTTAAACAAGTAATTACCTACAGGCATCAACAACAAACCCTGAGAAAGGAGAAGACTGATTTCCAGAGATGCCAAATTTTAATATGAAACATCTCCAGTTTCAACAACAGCAAAAGAGAAAGAGAGATACAAATAAAGAAAGTATGGGCCATACACAGGAAAAATGTCAATTAAACAGAAACTCATCCTGAAGAAACCCAGATACTGAACTTACCACAACTAAGTGTTAAGATTAGAAAAAATATTTTAGAAAATTAAATAATGGTGAAAATGAAGCAATGTACATAGAACAAAAGAGAATCAAAGGGAGAATGCTTCCCCAAAACAAAGAATAATGCAAAACTTAACTTTTAAAATGAACAAAATTATAAGAAAGGAAATTCTAGAGTTAAAAAAGTGAAAATGTGAAAGGATAATTCACAAAAGGGTCTTAAAGGCAGATGTACATCACAAGAAGACAGAGTCAATAAACGTAAAGAAAAGTCAAAAGGCCAGCATGGCCACATGGTAGTGAAAGGTCTAGGCAATAGACATCAAACTGGGGGAAAAAAAACACATATCAATGTGTGCACAGCCCCCCAAGGTGCCCACTGAGGACATGTGGGAGCATAAGCAAGAGTGGTGAAGAAAGCTGATGGTGCCTAGCTATCAAAAGATATAGCATCTGGGGTCTTAAAGGCTTGAGCATAAACAAGCAGCCATCTAGCTCAGGAGCAACAAAACCCACCATAAAAGAAGCTCACTTGCCTGTGCGATCATGAGGTGCTGAAACAATCAGGCATCAGGCATCGAAGAACAAAAATCAAAATCAATGAACCAATTAACTCCCGATACTGAAGACAAGTGGATACAGAGGCAAAAAGAGTAGAAGAAAAGATGGTCCCCAGCTACCAAATGATTGAATGTCTAGAGTGTCAAAGACTTGAAGATGACTGAGTCGCCATTCAGCATGGAGACAGCAAAGTCTACAGAGAAGAAGCACACCAGCAAGTGTGATCAAGAGGGGCCAAAGGGAGCAGGTATCGAGCATCAAAGAACAGGAATCACTTCATTATGAGTGAGGGGAGGGGCAGGATGGGGACCAAAGGCCCACTGGTGGGTAATTGGCCACCCCCTTACAGGGGAGCCACGGGAAGGAGACAGACTAGTCAGGGTGCAGCCAGGCAGTGATGATGCATACAAGTTTCCTCTAGTTCCTGAGGTCTCCCTACCCCCCAACCATCATGATCCCAACTCTACCTTACAAATCCGGATGGACTGGAGAAGGTACACTAGTGGAGAGTGAGGCTGGAGAGATGGGGAAATCAGGATGCATGAGCCCCCTTGGGCTGGTGGTTAGATTGGAACTGCTGGATGGGTAGAGAGAAGGTGGGGTAGAGACGGAACCAACTGCAAGGATCTACCTGCAAGGATCTACATATGACCTGTCTGGAGGACGGGCATGGGGGAGTGGGCTGAAGGAGGTGTCGGGCAGGGTAAGATATGACAGAATAATAATAATTTATAAAGTATTGAGGGTTGATAGGGGAGGGAGAGCAGGGGAACAGGGGAGGCATTGAAGGAACCAACACCAGGGGCTTGGGAAAAGGATGGATGTTTGGAGAATGATGACGGCAGCAGATGTTCAAGGGTTCTTGTCACAATATGTTTATTTATGTATTGGGAAAATGATGTATGAGCCCCTAATAAAATGATTTTTAATTAAAAAATAAAACAAAATAAATAAATAAAAATCTGAAAGGATAAAAAGATTATCTGAAGAACAGCATTAAAAAAATGAATAGAGATTAAAATATCTTTAGAACACTATGTAACAAACCAAAATATGAATAATCAGAGTCACAGAAGACAAAGAGAAAGATAACAAAGAGGAAACAGAATTTGAGAAAATAATTGCCAATTCCTCCAACACTTAATGAAAAGCAATACTTTGCATAGTCAAAAAACATAATTAACTCCTAGCAGATCAAACTCAAAGATAATTATACTATATGCCTTGCAGTTTAATTATTGAAAGGCAAGATAAAGAAACAAACATTCAATAGAAAAGAAAAAAGTGACCATATGAGATCATCTATCAGAATAATAATTATTTATCATCAAGAATCACAGGGGAAGAAGTCATTGAGTTGATGTACTCAAACAGATAAAAGAAAAAAAACTCATCAGAAATTTCATACTTAGCAAAGTTACCCTTTAAAATGATGGCAAATCCATTGGTGGAAGGGTGACTAAATAAACTCTGATACTTACATACATTGGAATACTATGCATCATTAAATAATGATGAAATTATGAAACATCTCATGGTATGGACAGATTTAGAGGAAATCATGCCAAGTGAAGTTAATCCAAAAAAAGGATAAATTTGTATGAAATCACTGTGATTAAAAAAAAATGTTTCTATGCTAAAAGAAACAGACTGCGACAGTTACCAGAAGCAGAACAGGAGAAGCAACAGGCTAAAGAATAGAGAGGTGCTGATTTTGGAAATGGGCAAGATAATTCCTGTAAGAGGGAGATGGGAAAACAGAAAGAGGGGGAGGAAAACAGAACAAGCTATGGGGAGGTTTGACACATTATTTAAAATGGTGAATGCAAACATATTGATCTAATATGTAAGCCCCTACTTAATTCACAATTAAAATCAAATCAAACAAAGATAAAAATGATTGCAAAATTTATACACTAAAGATAAACAAAACTGAGAGATTATGTCATTAGTAGACTATTTCTACAAGAAATGTCAAAAGGAGTTGTTCTGGCTGAAATAAGACTCAAAGCAGTAGTTGTAATATTCACAAAGAAATAAAGAACACCAGTAAAAGTAACTACATAGGTAATCACAAATATCAATATTAACATTCATTATTATCTTGGGTGTACCATAGCTATAACACTATGCTTTTTAAATATGATTTAAAATATAAATACATATTATAATATTTATAAATAGGCTAATAGGCACATCATATGCAACAATACAATTTGTGACAACATTGGAAGGGGCCAGATGAAGCATTTTTATGAGACTAAGATGGCATTCATCTAAATCACACTGTTATAAATTAAGGTCTTAATTTGTATTCAAGGAAAAATACTGAAAGAAATTACTCAAAATATGTGGTAAACGAAAAAGTGTATTCAAATAGCGTAGTAATGAATAATATCTCCTTAGCACAAACCTCACTGACATGAATGAATTCTGACTCACAGTTACCGTAAAGGACAGAGCAGAACTGCCTTCAGTGGGATGTAAAGCCTGAAAATCCTTATGGGAGCAGAAAACCTCATCTTTCTCCCATGAGTATCTGGGGTTTTCTAACTGCTGGCACAGAAGAGTTAGCAGCCTAACGCCACACCATGGGGTCTCTTTTACACAAAATAAGGCATTAAGTGAAGAACAAAGGAACAAAAAGGCATATGATATATAGCATAATGTTTACCATTGCTATCAATAATTACAATAAATTTTGCTGTTATGCACTGCTGATTCCAACTGAAGGTGGCCCTGTAAGGCAGACTAGAATAGCTTTATAGGGTTTGCCGTGCTATGATCTTTAAAGGAGGAAATTGTCAGGTCCTTTCTTCTGCAGAACTGGTAGGGTCAAACTACTGGCCTTTCTGCAAGCAACTTAGTAATAAATCTTTGGACAACTAAGGTTCCTTACATGATGCAAATGGGTTAAACTCAGCTATTGAAAGTCAGGGTGCAGTGTACCAACAATGAAACATATAGCTTTCCTCTGGTTTGATAATGCGTCCTCCCGCCCACTAGCATGATCCCAATTCTACTTTACATATCCGGCTAGACCAGAGGATGTACACTGGCACAGATAGAACCGGAAACATGGGGAATCCAAGACAGATGAATTCCTCAGGACCAGCAGTGAGAGTGGTGATACCGGGAGGGTAGAGGGAAGGTGGAGTAGATAGGGGGAATGAGTCAGTAGGATCTACATATAACCCAGAGGGACAGACAACAGAAAATTGGATGAAGCGAGATGTCAGACAGAATAAGACGTGATAAAATTATAATAATTTATAAACTATCAAGGATTCATGGGGGAGGGCTAGTAATGAAGGGGGGAGATGAAGAGCTGAGAGCAAGGGTTCAAGTAGAAATAAAACATTTTGAGAATGATGGCAACAAAAGTACAAATGTGCTTGACATAATAGATGGATAGATGGATGAATGGATTGTGATGAGTTGTACGAGCCCCGAATAAAATTATTTTAAAAAACAAATAAATAAAAGCAGACTTTGGTAGAATGGATAAGTACACAGGTGATCCAACTGCATGCTATGCATAAAAGATACAGTTCAGATCTAAAAACATAAACAGCTTGAAATGAAAGGATAGAGGACATATCTCTTGCAAACAGTAACCAAAAAGAGGTGAAATAGATATATGAGGGTCAAAGTAAATTTAAAACAAAAAACTATTATATAATGACCTCTTTTAAAAAATTAATCTATTGGACTGAGCCCCAGTGGCGTAATGGTTGAGTGAGGGACTGCAGCCCACTGACTTGGCAGTTCAAATCCAGCAGCAGCTCTCTGGGAGCAAGGCTGGGCATCCCACTCCCACAAGAGGGCAGTGATGCCTCCCCCCAAAAAATTAATCTATCAGGAAGACACAACAATTGTAAATACACATGCATCTTAGAACAAGTCTTCTAAACAACCCAGCAAGTATCTATAGAAACAAAAGGGGAAATATATACTTCAACAGTAACATGCACTTTAATACCCCATTTTTAATGATGGATAGACAACTACACAGAAGAACAGAACATAAATATACACAGTCAATAGATGAAAAAGATGCCCTTTACTTATTAACTACTGCTTTACGGAAAAATCCCTAGCAATACAATATGTCCTTTCAATTATGTAGTAGTTATGTAATTGCTCATGAATTTGAGGAATAAGTGTGGAGTCTAGCCTGTAAATCAGATCAAAGCCAATGAGGCCTCTGTGTGGCCATGTCTTTCTCCTGAGAATGCTGGGAAATCTGGTTTTTCCTTGGAAACAGAGAGTCTCTGCTCACTGCCTGCAAGACATCCCTGAGGAGAAACCACATGAACCTACCCTGATGCAGCCCTGGAAGCTGGAGAAACCCTGTGGAGCAACTCTCTCTGAGTTAGTGCACCCAGTAGCCTCCCCAGGGAAGGTTCTCTCTGGTCAGTGAACTTTTTTTGTAAAAGCAGGATGAGGGGCAGAGGGGTGAGGAGCTGATACCAAAGGCTCAAGTAGAAAGAAAATTCTTTGAAAATGATAATGGCAACATATGCACAAATGTGCTTGAGACAATGGATGTATGCATGGATTGTGATAAGAGCTGTATGAGCCCCCAATACAATGATTTTTTTTCTTGTTTGTTTGTTTGTTTGTTTTTTGGTGAGCATTGATTTTTTTTCAAGCAGTTTTGTTTAAACCTCGTTTTTCGTAATGCTCAATGTGCGGCTATAAATTTTGTTTCCTGCTTGGAAAAAATGCCACCAAAACTGTTGTGATGTTGAACACAGCTTACAAGGACAGTACTATGGAAAAAACTCAAGTGCACAAGTGGTTTTACCATTTCAAAGATGGTGAAATGTTAATTGATGACAAAACTTGTCGTGGACATCTATCAACTTCCGGGATAGACAAAAATGCTGACTTGTAGTGCATTTGGAGTTTGTTCCACCGTGTCAGACTATTAATTAAGCTTTCTATTTAGAGGTCCTTAAAACATTGTGTAACAGTGTGCAACAAAAAAGGCCTGGTTTGTGGCAAATGGGGGACTGGTTTGCACCACAACAATGTGGCTGTTCACACAGTCATCTCAATGAGCTAGTTTTTGGCAAAAACAGCATTCTACTCTTGTCCCACATACCTGACTCACTTGCCCTCACTCTGTGTGATTTGTTTACATTCCCATGAATGAAGAGGGGCATGAAAGGACACTGTTTGATGATATAGAAGAGGTGAAGAAAAAATAAGGTAGGTGCAGTCAACCATCCAAAGAGATGAGTTTGAAAAATGCTTCTAACAATGGAATTACAGATTTGACAAATGTATGATGTGAAATGGAGAGTACTTTGCATGTGATAATGTTGTTTTGTAAAAAAAAAATTAAGTATATTACTTTGGAGGGAGAAAATTATTGGGTTTTGGGGGATACCCCTTGAATTTCAAATTATCTTTATTTCCACTGCATTTACATCAAAGGTCAGTAAATCGTGCCTTCATGCTTTTGTTAAAGCAGTTTCAGCCAGATTTTCTTTGAAGAAAGGCATTTGAAAAATTAGTTAAACTTAAGAAAGAAAAAGAAAATAAGAATAATAATTTTATATTCTAATCTCGCCTAATATCTCTAGTTCCTATCTCATCTTTTAAATGTGTCCTACTTATTTTCAATCCAATTAGTATAGCTATACAAAAGAAACCGAAGCAAATAAAATACATTTTTCAAGATGTCTAGTTAAAGGAAGAGTGATTCCTACTTCACTTTCTCCAAGCTAATTTAGTTCTATGATACAACTAATTTTACTTTCCCAAACATGCTCCAAAATCATTGTAAATGTAAATCTGAAGTTCAAAAAAGTAAGAAAAAACTTTTTTTCTCCTATCATATAGACCAGTGGTTCTCAAAACCTTCCTAATGCCATGACCCTTACATACAGTTCCTCATCTCGTGGTAACCCTCCAACCATAAAACTATTTTCATTCCTACTTCATACCTGTAATTTTGCTATGGTTACAAATTAAACAACCCTGTGAAAGGGTCATTCCACCCCCAAGGAGGTCGGGACCCACAGGATGAGAACCACTGTTATAAGTGCATTAAATTATCACAACCTTTTGATTTGTAGCTTTTCAACTTATTATCAAAAGCTTATGAGACAAGGTAAAAGAAATGGCTCATTTAACATTCAATTTCTGAAAAAACAATACTTAAAAACCTAGTTTAGGTTTTTGCATTGGTTTGCAACCATGAGAAAATATTCATATTTACTGTTCATATTTTTTGTTCTTTTGAAAATAACAAGTAAAATAAACCTACCCATGACCCATTGCACCATTTGCTGGTTTTACTATAAAAGTTTTCTGCTTCCGTTTTTTCTTCAATTCTTTCACATAATTTTGAAATTGAGTATATTCAGCAGGAAAAATCCATGTTCGAGGGACAAAGGTATAATCCATAGGCCGAGTCTTTATCATTCTGTTAATTAGACATAATGTGAAGATAATTTATATTCAAACTTTAAAATTTCTTTCTCTTTCCTACTGGTGTTTCCCACAGATATTTAAATTCTCTCCATCCTGTTATCTATCTATTACACATTCAATAATATTTTTACTAGACACCTAGTATGTGCAATATGCTGTTCTAGACCCAGGGGTAACATCAGTGAGAAAAAAATCTCTATCATTGTAGAATTTACATATTTATAAAGAAAATATTTAAGTATATACTATGTGTTAGGCCCTGCGGACATGAAGATGATGAATTAATATGGTCTCTGGTCCTGGAATTTATAGATAGGCTAGTGATTACAAGACAAAATGACATGGACGATAAAAGCATATAAAGTACCACAATCGCTAATTGATAGAACTAAACCATGCAATGGAGAAAAAAAATAATCAACTTGTGTCCATTGTGCTTCCTAAAGTTTGGTATTAAATATATAAGCTCAAGATTTTTATTCTAGCTTTAATAATATATATAAGCTCTATAATAAAAAGAAAAAGCGTATACTGTGTAACTCAACAAACCCACTGCCATCAAGTCAACTCTGACCCATAGAGAAGCTAGAGGACTAAAACCTTTTCCCCACAAACAACTGGTGGTTTTGAACTGCTGACCTTGCCGTAGTATCCACACACATAATCCTGATGCTACCAGGACTCCTCTAAATAACAAGAATAAAAAGTCCGTCATTCTGCCTCATAATGGGTGTGGGGAAATAGGAAATGATTCAATACCAGATATCATTTTTATACAGGATTTTGATTCTTCCAGGTGTCACCATTAGGGAGCTTTTTTAAAAATTATAATTTAAGGAGAACATTTATTAAGTCTTAAGCAGGACAAAAACAAATATCATTAGCACGAGGTCACAATGGCACCCAAGAGTTTACAGGGAAGCAGTGGATTAAACAGGACACGAGAGAACAAAAAAACCGTCCCGGGAGCATGACTGGCAGCAGGGGTGTGTGCATTCTTCAAAAGAGATGAGAATGTACTTAAGATTTAGGAATCTAGGATGATTTCTGTTCAAAGACCTAGGACCAAAACCAAAAACTCACTGCCATTGAATCCCTTCTGACCCATAGCAATCATATAGGACAAGGTAGCACTGCCCCCTGTGGACCTAGGAGACCGTTATTCTTCACAGGAGGAGAAAGCCTCAATTTTCTCCCATGACGCAGCTGACGGTAATTTTGAACAGCCGACATTGTGGTTCGCAGCCCAATGAGTAACTCCCTCTGCTCCCAAGGCTCCTATGCACTCATAATTCTCAGCACTTTTCACAAGTGCAACTTACTGCACTGTCTTAAGTGCTATGGTCTGTTTTTGATCACCTCATCTGCCCAAACAGAGCATACGCTCACAGCCACTCAGTTGCATCTATTTCCATCCGCTAGAACAGAAGAGAACTGCCCCTGTAGATTTCTGAAACTGCAACTCTGCAGGAATAGAACGCCTCACCTTTCTCCCGAGGCGCAGCTGGTAGTTTCGAACTGCTGATCTTGTGGTTAGCAGCTCAATGGCTAACCCTCTGTGCCACCAAGGTCCCTTCTAAACTCAGCACAGCGTTTGCCATATGTTCTTCTTACTAGTTACCATCCAGTCACGCTAACTCAGAGGGGTCCTATGTATATATAACAGAGCAAAATGGTGCTCCGTCGTGTCCGATGTCACAATAGCAGGTATGCCTGGCTTATTTCTCACTACCATTGAGTCAATTCTCACTCACAGAAACCCTGGGTAGCAATGGTGCTCAGCCTGTGGGGTGCGACACCTGTGGGAGTTGATGAACCCTTTCACAGGGGTCGCCCAATTCAAAGCAGTAGCAAAATTACAGATTTGAAGTAGCAATGAAACTAATTTATGGCTTGTGGGTCAGCACAACATGAGGAACTGTATTAAAGGGTCACGGCATTAGGAAGGTAGAGAACCACTGCTACAAAGGGTTTCCAGGGTTTTTAAATCGGAATGGAAGCATTCTACAACAGAGTAGCTGGCTGATCTGAACTGCTGGCCTTCAGATTAAACAGGGCAAAAACAAAGTAGCCCAACACTATAACTTGACAACACCACCAGGTCTCGACTAGGTAATTAATAAGTTAAATAAAATCACATAGGAGGGTGCTTCAAACAGTTTGTGGTAATTTTACATTATCTTTTAATGCCATTTTTCCATGGACCCTCATAGACTAAATAAAATACATGCCTCAAACTTTACAGTGGTAATTCCATTTCCTCTGAGGTTCAGTTGTCTTCCTGCTAGCCAATATTCTAAATCACAAACCTAGGCATAATCTAAGAAGCTTTCAAGTCCTGTAAACTCTACCTCCCTAATATATTTTCGATTTATTTTCTCCTCAGGTTTAGTGGGGTCATGACTTACATATACCAGTCAACCATCTCTTCAGAGGAGTTTCTCCATATGGCCCTAGTCCTTGTCCAATCCATTATCCAAGGCAGATTATTTCTCTGCTTCATTCTATGTAATAACCTCTCATTTCTCTTAGTATAAAATGAAAGGTTTATTGAGAAGCTAAAGCTATTAATGTGTGAATAATTAAATGAATGACTAAAGTACAACAACAAGTAGTACATGTACTGGCTTTAAATAGATGTCCCACATCCTTTTGAGCCTTCCCACATCTCAGAGCATTAGAATCGCAAACACACTGTGTTGGGTCAAGACTTTCTATATTTTCTCTTCTGTTCCTGCCTCTTCTCAAAGGGTGAACTCCTACACACCATTCAATATCATTCTCATACCTTATCTTCTTTAGAAAGCTTCCCTTACTCTTCCACAAATGATTTATCTGACCGCCTTTGTGACTATACTTTGAGCCTCTATTTATATTATGTTAGATCAAATTATGTTCTATATATGAGTTTTTTTTCCCTTACTAGATTGTGAGGTTTAGACAGGTACTAAGCTATGCTGCTTTTAATATTTTTTGTTTCCTTTTTGATTGAGAATTTCATCTATTTTACCTTGAAAGTTGTTAGCTTTGGTTTTCAGTATATGAAATCCAGCATAGGAAAATCTACAGAGACAGTAAATTAATGGTTCCTTAAGGATATTTTAGGGAAAGTGAGGATCTAATGATGAATACAAAAACAAAGAAAATTTCTAAAACTGGTGACTGTATAACTCTTCTTGATGTGGAATAACTACTAAACTGTATGATATGTGAATTATATGCAAATAAAACTGTTAATAAAAACTTCTTTCTCTATGATTCTGTCTCTGGCATTGAAATAGCATTTCAAATGAATGCAACCTTGTGAAAGTGAGCAATATAATATCTATAATGTAAATTTTCAATTGATTTTCTGTTACAAGAAAATAAAGATTACTTGGTCATATTTCTTGCTAAGAAATCCTTCCTACAGATCTCCCCCATTCCTGGAAAATGGTTGATCCTCTGGAAAATAAAAAGGTAAAAATTAATACAATAATTGATTTAATAAA
>PVJH01014562.1:0-56438 GCA_004026705.1 Nesogale talazaci | reverse complement strand
CGCCAATGGACAGACACATAGGGGCTAAATCCATGAAACTCTTAGAAGAAAACATCCTCCTGTTCTTGGATTGAAGAACCCTGCTGGTGCCGTGGCCATGTCTTGAACTGCTGAAGGTCAGCAGTTCGAAACCACCCGCCGCTCTCAGGGAGAAAGACCGGGCTTTCTACTCCCTGAAAGAAGTAGAGCCTCAGGCACTCGCTGGGCTGTTCACTCCTGTCCCAGAGGGTCTCTATGGACTTGATTAATGACAGCGAGTGAGTGAGTGAGTCTTTTAGATCCCTACCCGGGAGAGATAGACCTCCGTCCTTGGCGCCTTGCAAGAAAGAATTCACGCGGAAGCCTGGTCTGTGATCCAAGTGAGTTTACAGAGGACGGACGTAGCATCAGTGCGTGGGACAGACCCTTTGCACTGGGGCCGCAGCTGGGCTGCTCTAGGGCCACAAATTGGCTTGTGCCGCTGCCACTGGGAAAGAACCTGGAGCAGAAACCTTAGACTTTGTAGGAGCCCCGTTGGGAAGTGTGGTCGACAATACTGGTCAACCCCATTGGCTGAATCAATTCACCTGGCTTAGATGGGCCAATCCAGGTGTACCGCCCATCCCTGATTGAACGCTCCAACTTCTGAGCATACGTAATAGACATTCCAGTCCCTCTGCTGAACTACACAAGTCCTTGGATTAGGGAGGATTTTTTTTTTGGGGGGGGAAAGGGCATCATTGCCTCTGGTGCTCCTGAGAGCCGCCGCCAGATTTGAACCGCCAAGCCCGCGGGCCGCAATCCCACACTCAACCACTTACGCCACCGGGGCTCAGCCCAGATTCTTAACTGAGACACAAAAGCACAAGCTGCAAAGGGAAAAAAATCAACCGGCTAACATAAAATTTAAAAAAAAATAATTTTATTGGGGGCTCTTACAGCTATTATAACATTCCATACATCATCTGTATCAAGTACATTTGCACACATGTTGTCACATTCATTTCCAAACATTTTTCACTTGAGCCCTTGGTATAAGCTCCTCTTTCCCCTTCCCCCCCCCCTTTTTTTTAATGAATCATTTTATTGGGTACTCATACACCTCTCCTCACAATCCACACATACATCAATTGTATGCAGGTCACATTTACACACTTGTTACCATCATCGCTCTCAAAACATCCTCCCTCCACTTAGGCCCCCAGTACAAGCTCCCCATATTTTTCCTCCCCCCTCTCCCCTCCCCCATGAACCCTGAATAATCGGCTATCATAAAATTAACCACCTCTGTGCCAGAAGGACACCACGAGGAAAGTAAAAGAAAGCCCACAGAGAGAATGGAGGCATTTGGGTTTTGTTTTGTATTTTTTGGCAAATCATTCTTTCTAATAAGGGACTTGAATCTAGAATATACACTCCAGTCTTACCATTCCGTCATTAAAATCCAATTTAAAAAAACAGGCAAGGAACTTGAATAGCCAGGTCTCCAAAGATGATACAAAAACAAACCCTCCAAAGTGCAGCAAAAGATGTTCACCTACATTAGCCCTCAGGGGAATGCAAATCAAAACCACAGCAAGATACCGCCCCCTCCCTGAGGAGAGTGGTTACTGATTAAAAATGCAAATCCTGCGAGGTGTTAATCTTTCTATTTTTGTGTCAAATAACTGGAGCTCTGATTCAAGGTGGATGGGGTTGTCAAGGGAAGCCACACTTTTCTTCCACGGACAGGAGTCTGACAGGCATTCATTCACAAGCTTAAAGATCACATCACCATTGTGGCTGTTGGGTGACCTCCAGTCCTTAGGATTTGAAGGAACCCTGGAACTCAGAGGCTAAAATTGAAGAAGTCTGTCACAAATGGTATGGCCCCACTTACATGAAAGAACCTGAAGAGGCAATTTCATCCAGACAGGAAGTGGGGACGTGGCCGCTGAGGGATGGAGGAGGGGAAGCCGGGAAGAAGGGTGTTGGGAAAATCCTTTGCCAGTAATGAAAATCTTCCAAAATTAACTTTGGTGAAGGCTGCTTAATCTGTGACAAGGCTGAGAGGTGTGGAATTGCTCCATTTCAACAGGGAGTTGGCAGAGTATGTGGATTACGCAATTCAATCAAAATGGATTAGAAATTTCATGCCGGTGACACTGAAACCATGATCCAGCAAAGGGAAACGGAACTTCACCAAAATGAACATGTCTCTGTTCTTTGTAGGGACACTGTTCGGAGAACAAAGACACATCACAGATTTCGAGGAAACATTTCCAAGTAGAATTCTCGAAACTCAGCAGTAAGAAAATGACTCATTTTAGAAAGTTAGTCATTAGCCCTTTGCCGTGGACTTGATTCCAACGTGTAGCCCCCCTCTAGGGCAGAGTTGTCCTCTGGGGGTTTCTGAGATGGTCCATCTTTGCAGGAGCAGACAGCCTCATCTCTCTCCCACCTTCCACCACCACCCTTGAGCTGCCATGAAATGTCTCCATCTGCCGTTTCTGCCCACGTCTCTGTAACTCCCACCCAAGGATGGAGTGGGTGTGGGAAAAGAGGGCGTGTGTGACACGAATAGAGGGGACTGGCCAGCTTTCATCACAGCCCTGCTGGCTCGACTGCTGAGCCATCTTTGAAGCAGAAGTAGAGAGAAGAGAAACCTGGTGGATCTTGAAAAACACATTTAAGATCTCTGTCTGCAGAGGTGGGGACTGCCAAGGTCAGAGGCATCCCAGACAGTGGCTCAGAGGCTCAGAGGAGCAGCACCAGATTTTAGGGTACTGCGTCCCATCTGGCCTGAGGCTGTGGCATTGGGGGGCAGAGGGACTGCCTTCCTGGACCATGGAGGCAAAGACCCTACATGTAACCAGACTTCATCTCATGGATGTTGGCTGTGTTCTCGAGACATAGCTCCATATAGCAGGACATCATGCTTGGCAAAAGGGAGGGGCAGTGAAAAAGAGGAAGACCTTCAAGGAGATGGACTGACCCCCTGGCTTTAGGAACCACGGGCTCCGACCGGATGGCGCAGGACCCGCTGAGAGTTTCTTCCCTTCCACACAGGGTTGCTCTGAGCCTGCACCAACTGGATGGCACCTAGAGACAGCATAGTAACTTATCGGAGGTTTACAAATGTACACGTGCCCTGCCGCTTACAGTGCAGGTTGGAAGCTCTGACCTGCTCAGCGTCTCCTTGGTCCCCTTCATCTCCTGACTGCTGTGCGTCCACTTGCTGTTCACATACTCACAGCTTCCTGGCTGGGCCGAGCCGTTCACCCTTTGGTGCCTTTACACAGATGTTGCCTCTCCTGTCTGCAGGCGAACTCCTATTCACCCTTCAGCACCCCGTGGTGCTCTCCGACAGAGTCGGTAACTGCTTCTGTTGCATTTCTTGGCGTCTTTGCACGCACCTCTGGACTTGTTCAGTGTGGGAAAGTCACTGTTAGCATCTCTTGTCCCAAAACAAGCAAACAAACAAACAAACAAGAGCAAATAAACTCAATTCCCTGCCATCAATCTATGTGGACTCCTAGGCCTATAGGGCAGGGAAGAAAGCCCACGTAGAGCAGCTGCTGGTTTTGAACTACTGACCTGGTGCTGTGAGTAAGTTAAATGTGTAACCACTGGGCCCCTAAGGCGCCATTTTCTTGTTCCAAAATGCAGTGACATCTGGTGCCAAGCCCCCCACGCACCAGGGGCATAAATTAACCTCAGTAGTTGCTAGACTCTTTCCCTGCCTCTAGGGCGGAGCAGAGGCTGTAGGGGTGGGGTCACGTGCGTTCCAGACATGGAGGGAGGGGTTCTGTAGACTCCAGCGCCCAAACGGCACCGATGATGACCGATGACCGGCGAGTTTCCAATTCTGTCTGTGCCTGCCCAGCTGCAGCCTGGGTGTCCTGGCAGTGGCTGGGGTGGGGAGGGGATGGGATGTGGCTCATACGCTGGGAGTAACCCCTCTTAGCATTGAGCAGCCGCTCGGCCTGAGTCCTGTCACCTCCCCCAAGTGTCAGAGACAGCAAGGCATTGCTCCCCAACCCCAAAACACTCTTCCTTCCCAGTTTGAGGAACTGACTCTCAAACAGACGTCCTGGCTTCAGCCCAGCTGGTCCAGGCGCCCTTCCCTGCTCCCCGGGGGGCCCTGGAGTGGAGAAGGCAAGCCTTCCGACTGGTTCACATGGCCTGGGCGGGGTGGGGGGGGGAGGGCGGCACGAGCGCTTAACTCACTGCCTTGCCAAGAGTTGTCTCCCCTGCCCCCTCCCTGCCTTGGAGCTGGGAGTCCTTTGAGGTCAAAGCTGTCTCATTGATCTTGGTTTCCAAAAGGTCCAAAGGGGCCTTTCTAACTGTGTCACTGAGCAGGAACTCAAGCCTCTCTGAGCCTCCGTTCCCCTGTTTGTAACATGAAGAGTTTTACCGTATTGTGGTTGAGAGGGGCCCAAGTCATGATGGCTCACCATGCCTGAGCCCATAGGAGTTGCTCAATAAATGTTGGCTGCTGGTGGGGAGACAGACAGATTAGTCCCCAAGTGGTCCCTCCATATGATATGCCAAACATAAGGTGCTTCTTGCTCACACATGGTCATTGGCTATACATTTGGCGGTCAGCTGCTTAGAGGTTACCTCGTGAGGATATTGGCCAGCTACAGCAATCACACCCTGCAGTCAGTGCCCCCTAATTAGGGCACACCCCCTTCCGCTAAGGAGAGTGGATTATTCCCCTGAAGGAAAGCCCAGAGACAAGGTCAAGCCAACCCAAAGAAGATCAAGGTTCAGCTGCTATCTTGACTGTAGAGTCCACCCATCTTGTCACACGTGTACCCTTAGTACCTCCCCTACCCATTGTGTGTACAATAGCTCACACTACACAAACCTCTCCTATTGCATGTATGCCTATGGTATAACCCCTTCCTATTATGATGTTATTAAGGGGGCTTGCACATCCCCAAAGTGTACAGAAGCCATGATGGGGAAAAACCCACTCTCTCCTCATGGACCTGGCTGCTGAGATCCTGGCCATCTCAGAGGTGAGCGTTTGTAGGCCTTACCTTGTCTGATGTCACCTCAATTTTACCCCTCAATTACACAACCGTCCCTGGGACCTGTTCAACTGTGGGGCTTAGTACCCCACAGGCTGGTATGACTTTCTAGTTATCACTATTTTGACTTGCAGTGAATGCTTGGTTACCTACCCAGCAGCCAGACCCAGCTCTTTCGTGCACAACAGAGGCTGAACATGCAAGGTCCCAGCCTCCTTTGCAGCCAGGCCATGGGCAGGTGACCCAATGGGGCCCTGGGACTTGAAAGAAAGAGTGCAAGTGGCTTGTGGTCCAGCTTTTTCTCTGAGAACAAGAGAGAGGCAGGGAGAGCTTCGGACATTGGTAGGAGATGGTGCTTGGCGCCGTGGGAGCCGTTTTGTGACCATGAGGGCAGAGATGAGGGTGGACGCCAACATGCTGGAGACGTCGGAGCAGAGCTAGGTCAGCATCTGTGAGTCTTTATGACTTCAGTGAGTTGCTGTCCCAATCCTGGAAACTCCTACCTCTGCATTCTTGGTGAAATAAGATCCAAACGGACCCGACCAGGAAGGTTCCTTTGTGTTGACATTAAGCTTCTGGAAGCATCCTCTTCCCCCAGGGTCACAGAAAGTGACACTTAGGAACTGGCGAAAGAAAGAAGCTGCTCCTGGTTGGAAATCTCAGACTCACAAACCCCGGGCTCCCGGGATGACGGCCCTTCTCTGTCCTCTGCTGCGCCCTGTGACCAGGTGTGCCATCTGGCTATAGGCTCAAAATCAAGCACGTGGGAAAAATAAAAGCGCCAAGGGGGAGAAGAGAGAAAGAGGGTGAGAGAGGAGGGTGGGTTCTCTTGCACGTGGTCGAGTCTTTGCTCAGGTCACTCGCCCTGGGTCAACCCACATTCTACATGACATGGTCACCCTGGCGTCAACCAGCTAACGGCAAAGAAAGCGGGACCTATCTTCTCACCTGGCTCCATCCCTCGCTCGGATTTTAGTTTGGCAGCTGCTGTTCTACTCGTGGTTCTCTCTGCGTGCTGCTGAGAAAAAGGGGAGGGGCGGCGCCTCTCCTGTTTCTGGTGAATTTTGTGGCTAGAAACAAAAATTGGTGGGAAAGACGAATGCACAACATGTTTTTACCACAACGACTACCGGTCCCGTGCGGTGCAGGACTAGATGGGGTGTACCTTGCCCGGGTTCCTCTGTGAAGTTTAGCACTGCTGGGCTCGGTGTGCCTACTGCCTGTCCAAAACAAGCCAGAAGGCAGGGAGGGGCGGAATGGCCGTGCAAGGATCTGATTGGTCCCATGTTGCTAAGCAGGCCATGGCCCTTTTCCCACGCTCTCCGGCTGTGTGCTCTCTCTGTAAGTCAACACACACGCACTCACACACATCTGAAAAGCCTGGTCTGTTTGCCAGGCAAGCCTATCTCATGCCGCACACCCTGGTTGTCCCACCTCATCTCCCCTTCTCGCAGACCACCCGCACACACCACACACTTCAGGCTCACCAGTGGTGGGGGCACCGAACACCAAGACCGCCTTTTCTAGGTGCTCCCCCAGCCTCCCTGTCTCTACAGCTTCATGACAATGCTCTTTGGTTCGGGCACAGGGAGCCCTGGTTACACGGAGTGCATTTCTGAGACTGTTGATGTCCACGGGAGTAGAAGGCCCAGCTTTTCTGCAGAGCTGCCTGTGGTTTCAAACTGCTGACCTTGCAGATTGGAGTCCGCAGTCAGTCTGAACATTATTAAGTGACTATCGGGACCACTTACTAGTCCTCGTCTAGTGCCTCATCTTATCAGACTCCTGATAAATATTTGTCAGGATGACTGCAGACATTAAGCAAAAGGGAAGAATTTGATGAGGAGGAGTCAAATACTTTCATTTCACATGAGCTTTGAAAATGAGTCTTGTAAAGTGCTGCCCCTTCATCCTGTGCCTTTCCCCTCTCTTCTCTGCCTTTCTTTCTTCCCCTCACCTATGCCGTCCCATGTGGTCGTCACAAGCCACGGGCAGCTCCCGGGGACCTGACATGTAGCCTGTCTAATTAGACATGTGCGGTACCGTACACGCCAGGCCTCAAAGACTTAGAACAAAAGAAAAAAAAGAATGCCAGCTATCGCATTGATAACTTGTATACCGATTACCTGTCGAGACGGTAATATTTCAGATCAATTCGATGAAATAAAATATAGTATGAGAATTTTAAGGAGACTCAAAACATTGCACCTCTATTTTGTGACAATGGTGGTGGTGCATACATCCATTTCAATTACATGTAATTGCTGCTAGATGCCCTTGAAAGGACCTTGGTGGTGTCGTGGGTATGTGTTGGACTGCTAGCCACAAGGTCAGCTGTTCGAAACCACCAGCAACTCCACAGACGGAAACTTGGACTTTCTATTACTGTCTATCACCACGAGCAGTTACAGTCTCAGAAACCCACGTGGGAGGGGGAGGGGCGAGTATGAGGGGTGGGGTCGCTAGGACTCAGTACTGACTCCATGACTGTGAGTTTGGATTTTGGTTTCTTCAATACTGGTGACTAACATATTATTGAGAACAAAGTACTTCAAAGCACCGATTTGAAGTTTCTTTTTAATTAAAAGATTATTTCAGGGCTGAGCCCCAGTGGCGTAGTGGTTGAGTGCGGGATTGCGGTCCATTGGCTTGGTGGTTCAAATCCAGCAGCAGCTCTCCGGGAGCAAGACTGGGTAGCTCCCACGACCACCAGAGGGCAGTGATGCCCCCCCAAAAAAGATGATTTTATTGGGGCCTCTTACAGCTCTTAAACCAATCCATTCATTAATTGTATCAAGCATATTTGTATATGTTGCTATCTTCATTTTCTAAACATTTGCTTTCTATTTGAGCCCTCTTTTCTCCCTCCCTCTCTCCCACCCTCATAACCACATGATAAATTATAAATGATTATTTTCATATTTTACACCGACCACCGCCTCCCTTTCCCCATGGTTTCAGTTGTTCATCCCCCTGGTGTGTGTGTGTGTGTGTGTCTGTGTGTCTGTCTATCATTTCAGTTGACTTCCACTTCCTCTGCTCTCTTTCCCCACCTTCCCCCTACCCTGCTGGTATCGCCACTCTCATTCCTGATCCCGGATTCTGTGTGTCGTGTGTTTGAAGCTATTTTTGTCTATCGCTCCCCAGTCAGAAGAAAGTAGCCCAGGACTAAGAAGCACCAGGCAAAGGATAAAAGAACCCTGAAGATTAAAGCTCTGTCCAGTTTTCCATCTTTTCAAGGAAACACTTGCAAGGTGAAAATGCTTTCCAACTGGCTTTCAAGGAGAGACGAGAAAGAAAAGAAAAAGAAAACAAAGAATCCACTGCCCCCAGGTGGATTCCAACTCCTAGCAAAGAAAAATAAGTGATTAAAAAAAAGTCTCCACGAGCATGCTATGTGGGAGATGGGCACGTGGGGTGCATCATGCGCCCAACTCCCACGTGAATGATCTCCTTAGGTGCCTCTCAAACGCCTGGCAGTACAGTGTGCTCGTCCCTGGACCGTGCTTGGAAGAACAAGCGTGTCACTTCCCTAGCGTGAGCAGAAGCTCCCAAGAGAGTTTCTACAAGACCTTCTGGGAACCTTACTGAATTTAGGGCGATTTCAACCTGTCATCAGTTGAAAGGCTGAAGTCACCCTCCACATAGGTCAGGAAACCACTCCTTATCTAGAAATCACTTCTCTGGTAGCTTCACTTTGTTTCTTAAAAATAATGAAGAACACAGGGTCGTCAAAACAGAGGCTTGAGAAGCTACAGTATAATAACATTGTACATTAATGCTTGTACTCTATACAAATCTGTGTGTATGTGTGTGACCATTTTCCAATAAGATTGGTCATCTGTTTGCTCAGCCAGAAGAAAGCTAAACTAAGTGGATTATGAAAAGAAATTAAGGCTGCTAGCAGTGGGAGGAAGATTCTGCAGCTCATCTGAGAATGAATGATCTTGGGATATTTCGTGCAAAGAAAAGAAAATGACTGCACTCAGATCTTTCTATGCTTATCACGGTTTGCTTCATCAATTATGGAAGGCACATATGCCTATGTCTATAAGTCATGTATGTTGCTAGTTAGAGGTATTAATATGGAAAATAGACAAAGCCCTCCAAATATTGGTGCTTGAAGGAATCATCTAGTTACATGGAAAATGTGCTTATATATTGTTGGACCCTCACATGAGGTCAGACAAGGCTGTGGCCATTTCATATTCTATTAGATCCTTAAATTATTTGGAAAATACTATTGTTATGACTCCTAACAGAGTCTTTGTCTCTCAAACCCTGCGCTTGCAGTCAGAGGAGACAAGTTCCTGGAGAAGGACATCATACATGGTCAAGTGGAGAAGCAGCGACAGAGAGGGGACGACCCTCAAGGTGCTGGACTGAGCGTGTGGCTGCAGCCATGGGCCCCAGTGTAGGGACCCCTGTGAGGACCGGGCAGTGCTCCCTTCTGTTGGGCACAGGGTTGCTGTGGGTCTGAACTGCCTTGAGGGCACCTCACAATGACAACAGAGTAAACCATGCTCATTGGAGAGAACTTGGAAAGACCAGAAATGCCCAGCCTTCCAGCAGTTCTCCATGGGTCTTTTTTTTCCTGATGCTTCTCAGTCTCTAAACAGAAACCTTTTTGTTTTGGGGGGCATCGCTGCTCTCCGGTGGTGGGAGTAGAAGACCCAGCCCCACTGCTGGAATTGAGCCTCCGTCCCAGTGGGCCGCAGTCCCGCACACAACCACTAGGCCACCGGGGCTCAGAAAACTTTTTATGTGCCATACATTCTTCGGATGGAATAAAGTTGCACTCCCCCGTTTTGCATATACGGACATCTTTGTACCTTGTTTTCATCTGAGGGGACCATCGTGAGCTAATTCATCCCTTTCTGTGAGACAAAGATAGGGCCTTTCCACAATTATATCTCCTCCAAGATATTAAGCAAAGTTAATTATTAAGCCATTTTTCAGCTCAGAAGCTTAGAGCTATTCTCCCTAAAGGCTCCAGCTAGCCAGAGGCCTTTGGGTCTCACACAAAAGATAGGGCTGATTCCCTCCTGTTAGGACCATGGGTCTCTTTCCCTGAAGCCTGTCAACCGTAGTGGGCAGGGTTCTCGCGCTGCTGCTACTGATCTCTAAAAGAATCTAACCTGCTTAGTCCCATCCAGGAGTCTGCTCCTGTCACACGGAACCTCCCCGAAACCTCCCTCTCCTATAACATGTACCTCTAGCACAACCCTTTCCTGTGATGTATGTCCTTACCTGCAATTAGGGACCGTGCATGGCTCCAAAAGGTATATAAGCTTGGTAAAAAAAAATAAATATCTCTTTCTTTTCTCTACTCTTTCTCTCTCTACCCCCCACCCTGTCCCCGTGCTCTCAGTCTTGCTCTTCTCCCCCCTCAACCCGACTCTTTCCTTGGCCCTCCTCTCCTCCTTGTTCCCCATGTCCCCCCACCACTCCCATCCACGTGGACTACCAAACGGGACTGAGGTGAGCGTGCTAACATGGTATCATGAGATGTGCCCGACTCTGTTGTTTCTCTCTTTCTCACGCTATGACTTTACTGTAATAATTAAGAATCATTGCTGTGCACCTGCTCCTGCCGGGTCCGTGATGTAACATCCGAGACTGGTTTCCTCTGACTGGTTTCCATGTCCTAGGGGGGGGTGTGTGTGGGGGGGGGTCATACTGAGCAGTTTGCTATTTCATCTCCCCATTAAGGGATGCTTGGCAGCGCCTCATGTTTTCCTGGGTTGCTAGCAACATCGCAGCAGCCATTCTTGCATGTGCACGAGGGGGGGTTTCCACGGGTTCATTTCCAGGAGTGGCCTTGCCAGCTGAGTACTCTCAATTTCAAGAACACCAACTTGCTCTCCCGAGAGATCACAACATTTACAATCCATCCTTACAGGAATCCTGGTCTCCATTACCCTTGGCATTTGGTCATTTTCTTGGTGAGGGGAGAGGGAGTATGGGGGGGGGGATTTTATGTTGTTTTTGTTTCCAACAACTAGTGAAGTTCAATATCTTCCCATGAGTTTGTCTCCCCCCCCCCCCCCCCCCCACACACACACCCATTTGAATCTACTCTCTGGGGAAAAAAAGATTCCTTTGATACATGATGTGGAAAAAATAAATCTCACGTTCCTGACACCTAACTATAGGGAATGATTAAATTTAATTTCTTAATTCTGACCCACTGGAAGCCAGGTCAGACCTCACAAGTTACAGGATGCAGCCCTCCAGGCTGCCGAGTCTGCCCAAGGCCTGAGATGCCTAGGGGCAAGCTGGGGACTCCTAGGACAGCATTCTTTCTGACCTCCTGGGTACAAGTTTTGGTTTTCCCATCCCCCCTCCAGAATGGAACTGGAGACTGCACTATCGAACTTCATAAGACTAATGACTTCTTCATTGAAAATACTTTTTTTCAATCAGCATCAGCAGCCGCTAAACACTTGACCTTCACCAGATGGAAAACACAGGACTTGGGTTGGCTACATCTGAAGGAAGAGACGTTGGAGATGCTCATTATCATCAGGCAAAACAAGGCCATGGCCCACATCATCGGTTGCTCCCAAGCAAGTTCAGGCCCATGCTGAAGAAAATGAACATAAGCCCGTGAGAGCCAAAATAAGACCTCGCTTATATACCACCTGAGTTTAAGAAACCAAGAGCAGATTTGACATGTGGAGTGCTAATGATGGAAAACCTGAGAAGCTGTGGGAGGATATCAATACATGATCAACTAGTTGATCTCAAATGTAGTGTTGATAGATTGCATGGCATTAAAAAAATAGACATAAGCCTATCATCAATCCTGTCGCTTAATTGAGACACAGCACAGCCAGTCAGATGCAGTCTTAGGTGTCAAAGGCATGTGCAAACAACTGCACTAAGTGCAGAGAAGTGGACAAGTTAAATCAAATGTTCTCAAGACTTTTCTTTGCTGGAGCCAGTCACTACATTCATGAGCTCTCCTTTTAGGGAAGATGCTGAAGTTGATTCACTTGCATCAACACTTGCAACACTGTTTCACCAGAACTCTTCTGGACAGGAAGATGAGATTTTGACATTACAACCTGACATTCAGCTGAAGTCCAGCATTCTGAAACTTACTGGCAGAGAGAAAGTACCCAAACAGGAGAAAATGTGCTACCTCCTTGACTGCATTATTCACCTCTACTTATTGATGTGAGTCAGTCTTTTCCCACATAAAGATCATGAAGTTCAAGTACCGTTCCACCATGACTAATGATCTTTTGGAAGTGTGCTTGAGGCTGGCTGTCAGCAGCTACTGTCCGGACTATGTATCCCTGGCTTATTTCATTCAGCGCAAGTCATCAGAGTCAACTCAGGTCATGACCAAAAATGCACATAGTTTATTGTGTTGTGTTGTACATTATGAACTCATGTGGTTATGCAAGGTACAAAAACAGACATTGTACATATAAAGAATTCTTTATATGCACTTATGAATAAATGTAATAAATAAATAAATAGGTAAATAAAAATATGTGTTTTGTATTTTGTAGTTGGTAGATCATTTTGACTTGATCATTTTATAAGTAACTCGCATGCTGGAAAAGTGTGCGCACCCCTGGCATACACAAAGAAATCAGATTATATGTGATCAAGAACCATTAATACTGGTGAAAGAAGTTCAAACTCTACTGAAAGCATTAGCAAAAAATAAGGTCCCAGGAATTGATGAAATAGCAGAGTTTCAATAAGCTGACAAAGCTCTGGAAGCACACAAGAACTCAGCCAAGAAACATGAAAAGACTGCTATCTGGCCAACCGACTGCTAGAGAATTCTCTCTGTACCCATTCTGAAGAGAGGGCACCCAACAAAATTCAGAAACCATCAGATGGTATCATTACTATGAAACATACATAAAACTTGATGACGTTAATTCATTGCTTGCAGCAGTGCATGGGCAGGAAGCCGTCAGAAATTCAAGTTAGATTCAAAAGATTTGCTTCCTTCAGCTGTGCATTTGCGTCTTTCATCAGCCGCAAAGGTCGGCAGGTGTCTATGCCCCAGGCCTTTACTGGGGTTTCATTAAGCAGTCATGATTGATGAGAAAGATCACCGTGGTCTTTCTGACCTGGCCAGCACTGTCCTGAGTCACTTTGGGAGCATAAACCCTAAACCATGGTCTGGAGGTCTCATCGAGGTTGCTTTAATCATTGGGGAAATTCCGGTTTCAGAGCTTCTATCTGAAGAACCAAACACTAAGATAACTTTGTGTGTGTGTGTGTGTGTGTGTACCCCCACACAGATAGACTCAAGTTTGCATCCGTATGTGCAAAAGGCCAAGAGACCTAGTGTTTGAATTCTGCTGTTTGGTACTAAGATTAGCCCAGCTACATGGAGCCCGGTTCTTTTCCTTTTTTAAAGAATTTAATTTAATTTAACTTTTTTTATACAGCTGATCTCCTAGATTTTTCTTTTAACCCTTTTATTGGGAGCTCACACAGCTTTTATCACAATCCATGCATAAGTCCATTGTGTGACAAACACCCGTGTACATCCGCTGCCCTCATCATTCTCATAACCTTTGTTTCTGTCTATGCCCTTGGCATCGGCTCCTCATTTTTTTCCCTTCCTCCCCCTCTCATAAACCCTTGACAATTTATAGATTATTATTATCATTATTACTTTGTTGTATTTTGCACTCTCCTATGTATCCCTTCACCCACTTCCCCATTGTCCGTACCCCAGGAAGGAGGTTATATATAAGCCCTTATAATGGGTTCCCTCTTTCTACCCCACCTTTCCTCCACCCTCTCAGTAGCACCACTCTTACCACTGGTCCTGAAGGGATTGTCTGTCCTGGATTCCCTATGTTTCCCGCTCCTCGGGTCTAGCCAGATTTGTAAGGTAGAATTGGGATACTGATAGTGGGAAGGAGGAAGCATTGAAGAATGAGAGCAGGGGTCCTCAAACTTTTTAAACAGGGTACCAGTTCACTGTCCCTCAGACCATTGGAGGACCAGACAATCGTTTTTTTTGTTTTGTTTTGTTTTGTTTCTGTGGGCATCACTGCCCCCTGGGCATCACCAGGGAGCAGGGAGTAGGAGGCCCAGCCTTGCTGCTGGACTTGAAACTCCAATCCAGTGGGCTGCAGTTCCGCGCACAACCGCTATGCCACGGGGGCTCAGCCCAACAATCGTTTGTTTAAAAAAACAAAAAAAAAAACTATGAACAAATTCATTGCGGGCCTGGGATGAGTTGACTGCTAAGCAGGACAGGCAGCAGCAGCAAAACCACCCAGTGGGCCAAATAAGTGTTCTTGGAGGGCTGCATGTGGCCTGTGGGCCCTAGTTTGAGGGCCCCTGAACTAGAGGAAAGTTGTATGTCTCATAATTGCTATATTGCACCCTAACTAGTTTGTCTCTTCCCTTTGACCCTTCTGTAAGGAGAAGCCTGTAACCTACAGATGAACTTTGGGACCCCAAACTGTACTCCTCCTCATTTAAAATATTAAAAATTTTAGTTCCTTGATGCCTGATACCTGATCCCTTTGACACCTCATAGTCACACAGGATGGTGTGCTTCTTCCATGTGGACTTTGTTGCTTCTGAGCTACACGGCCCCTTGTTTACCTTCAGACTCTATATCTTTTGATAGCCATCGGCTTCCTTTACCACATTTGCTTATGCACTCATTTGTCTTCAGCAATCCCAGTGGAAAGATGGGCACACAATGATATGATTTTATGTTCTTTGATGCCTGATTCCTGATCCCTTTGACACCTTGTGGTCACACAGACTGGTGTGCTTCTTCCATGTGGGCTTTGTTGCCTCTGAACTAGACTTTTTGTTTACCTTCAACACTTTTTTACATTTGGGGGGGGGGCCTCACTGCCCTCTGGTGGTCGTGGGAGCTACCCAGCACTACTCCTGAGCACCGCTGCTGGATTTGAACCGCCAAGCCCATGGGCCGCAGTTCCGCACGCAAGCACTTACACCACTGGGGCTCAGCCCTTCCTTCAATTCTTTCAGACCCCAGATGCTATATCTTCTGATAGCCAGGCACCCTCAGCTTTCTTCACCACCTTTGCATACGCACACTTTTGTCTTCAGGGATTGTGTCGGGATGGTGAGCATCACGGAATGCTAATTTAATAGAACAAAGTGTTTTTGCATCGAGGAAGTATGTGAGTGGAGGTCCAATGCCCTTCTACTGCCTTAATACTTAGCCTATAAATATGTGCACGCAAATCTATGTTCTCTTTATCGTATATAAATATATTTACCTATGTACATGCCTTTATTTAGACCTCTATAAATGCCCCTTGTCTCCTAGTTTCTTCCTCTATTTCCTTATACTTCCCTCCTGTCCCACTACCATGCTGAGGCTTCTTTGGGTTTCAGTCATTTCCCTCGGTTACTCTCCTCTTGATCAATTCCTACCAGGCCTCTCGCTCCCTCTTTGCCACCGATTTTGGAACACTTACTGTTCCCTCGGGTTGATCAGCGCCATCTCCTCGCCCCCACCATCCCCTCCCAGTTCTTTTCTTTTACCTGGTTCATATTCAGATGAGTTGGCATGAGTTAGTCTTTAAACCTGTCTTAACCAGGACACTTTGGGAGTTAGAGTACCTCTCTAGCCTAACTATTTCATTGATGACTGTTGGCCTCCTCCTTAGGCCAAAAGTTATCACTTTTTTTTAAAATTGACTTTCCTCTAGGTTTTCAAATGCATTGATACACAGTTGTTCTTAAGATTTCTAAACCTAAAAAAAAAAAATTCAATCTGCTATGTCCTCGTTTCCATTTACAGTACGGATTTGTATCATTTTCTTCATTGATCTTTCCAGAAATTGGTTTGTCTTTGACCGAACGGTAGCCTTAATTTTCATAACTCTGTTGTTCTGTTTTCTCATTTCTCTTTTTTTTTCTACTGCAATTTCCTTCCTTCTTTGCCCCCACCCTATGACTTTATTTAGTTGTTTTTTTACCTTCTAAATTAGCTTCTTTAAATTTTATTCTATAGTATTGTCATAAGTGTATGGAAGACTATCCCTTTCCTACTAAGCACAAATTCCAAATAAGCAACAAACTCCTCTTCAGCTTATTAAATAAGACCTCAAGTACAATTATGCTCTTTAATCTTCGGAGGGTAAGTAAAGAAGTATTGCTATGAGGGTGCCAGGGCACACATACATGAGATTATTCCTAACAAAGGTCTTTAAAGATGTCTGTGGTCTCTGGATGGCTGTAGACAAGTTCTATCAGTAATTCACTTCCTTTGTTTACTCTTGTCACAGCGTCTTCAATAAAAGGGCCAATCAATCAATTCAAGAACACTTTGTTCTAATAATCTGGCACTTTGAGATGCTCACCTTTCTGATAGGATTGCTGAAGACAAAGTGGGTGCATAAGCAAATGTGGTAAAGCTCTTGATCAATCCCTACCAGGCCTTTTGATCTTGAATTGATCAAAAGCTAAACCATCTGGGATCTTAAAGGCTTGAAGGTAAACAAGTGGCCATCTAGCTCAGAAGCAACAAAGTCCACATGGAAGAAGCACACCAGCTTGTGTGACCACAAGGTGTCAATGGGATCAGGTATCAGGCGTCAAAGAGCAAAAAATATTATCATTGTGAATGAGGAGGAGTGCGAAATGAGGACCCAAAGCCCGTCTTTGGGCAACTGGGCATCCTCTTACAGAAGGGTCTCAGGGGAGAGACGAGCCAGTCAGGGTGCAATGAAGCAACGATAAAGCATACACTTTTCGGGTTGAGCCCCGGTGGCATAGTGGTTGAGTGTGGGACTACGGTCCATTGGCTTGGCGGTTCAAACCCAGCAGCAGCAAGGCTGGGCCTCCCACTCCCACCAGAAGGCAGTGATGCCCCCCCCCAAAAAAAACACCCAAAAACCCCTCCAAGCATACACATTTCCTATAGTTCTTCAATGCTTCCTTCCCTCACTATCATGATCCCAATTCTACCTTTCAAATCTGGCTAAACCAGAAGATATGCACTGGTACAGATAGGAACTGGAAACATCAGGAATTCAGGGCGGATGAACCCTTCAGGACCAGTGAGTAGAGGGAGGGTGGGGTAGGAAGGGGGAACAGATTACAAGCATCAACATATAATCCCCTTCCTGGAGGATAGACAACAGAAAAGTGGATGAAGGGAGATAGTGGACAGAATAAGACATGATAAAATAATCACAATTTATCAATTATCAAGGGTCTTTAAGGGGTTGGGGGAAATGAGGAGCCAATACCAAAGGCTCAAGTAGAAAGACAATGTTTTGAAAATGATGATGGCAACAAATGTACAAATGTGCTTGACACAATGGATGGATGTATGGATTGTGCTATGAGTTGTACGAGCCCCCCAATAAAATTATTTTTAAAAGCCCCCAAAACAAAAAATCCAATTGAAACAATGACTTCCAATGGAATGTGCAGGGCAGAGCGGTCTACTCAGAAAGTCATGCTGAGAGTGTTCTGGCATCCCCAAAGGGTCATCTGGATACCTTTTCTGAAAGGACATATAAGATCACCATGGTGGCTTATCATGAAGAAGTTTTAAGAAAATTGAAAACTGAGGAGGGAAAAAAAAATTAGGAAAGTTGCACCAAGGGATGTTTTCCCATTGTGACAATATCCTTGCCCTCTCTTCAAGGGAAGCAAGGGCTGTCTTATGAGACGTTCCGTGAGAAGCTTCGTCTCGTCCATTCTCCAGTCTTGACCTTGTCCCTCTGGCTTCTTTTTGTCACTACGATTCAAAGAACCTTGAAACAAAATGTGGTTTGAGTCTTCTGAGGAGGCCCAGCATGCTGTGTGACGTGGTTGAAATCGGAGAGCCAGGAAGTCTTTAGGTACGGGTGAGAGTTCAAAACACAGCCTTCAGAAGAGTGGAATCCTAGACAGAGGCTATATCAAGATCGCGTGGGCCAGGGGAGGATGCCTTCTGCCTCTTCTCATCAGTCTTGGTAACCCTCACCAGGTGACTGGGGAGGCCTATGCACATGTAGGGTGTTTGGAGTCCACCCCAAAGTGTGAATTACTTGACAATCATGCAGATCAGGGCACAGTCCCCATGTGGGGTGGAGCCCTACAAATAACGTGTGCTGTGAGTTCACGTGTCGTTGAATTGGCAAGTCATAGCAACGTTAGGCACGATAGTTGCCTGGTCCTTCGCCATCCTCGTAAATGTGGCTGCACTTCCACTCCTCATCGCTGTCCCCGTGTCAGTCCATCTCCTGAAGGGCCTTCCTCTGTTTCACTGCTCTGCTATTTTACCAAGCATGATGTCCTTCTCCAGGGACTGGTCCCTCTTGACAACATGTCCAAAGCATGTAAGATGAAGTCTTGCCACCCTTGCCTCTAAGGCGTACTCTGTCTGTACTTCGTCCAAGACAGATTTGTCTTTCTGGCAATCCATGACATTTTCCATCTTCTGCACCAGCATCACAATTCAGATGCATTGAATCTCTTTAGGTCTTCTTTATTCAATGTCCAACTTTCCCACACATATGAGACTAATGAAAATACCCTGGATTGGGTCAGGCACATCCCATCCCTCAAAGCAACATCCCTGTTTTGCAATACTCTAAAGAGGTCTTACGTAGCATGTGTACCCAAGGCAATGTGTTTTTTCTCTCTTGACAGCTGCTTCCATGAGCAAATAAGGTGTCTGGAAACCTATTATTGGGGTTGGTTAGTGTGGCCATCCCACCAAAACATCCCATCTCAGAGGTGGGAAGATCCTTGGGCTGAACCTCCTTGAACAAGGAGACGGAGAACTGTACTGGAAGACATGCAGCGGAGGCAGTGGAGAGGCCGTGGAGGAACAGGACCGACAGTATGAGACAGGGCAGTGCGCTTCCTGGCCCACAAAGCCAGAAAACTGAGTGCCGTGAGGGAGGAGACACACTGGTCAGCTATACTCACTCAAGGAAGACCTTAGCCAAGAGGGCTAAGAAGCTGAGAGCTAAAAGAGCTTTGCTACATTTGCCCAAGATGGCCTTGAGACCATGGGTCTGGGAATGCCTGTGAGCACTGCTGAGCTGAGCGGAGGCCATCCTGGGAAAAGAACTGTATCTTCAGCATTCCTGATCCTGAATTGTAACACATTAGTTCCCTCAGATTCCCCATAATCTTGAATATGGTCTGTGAGTTCTGTGTGGCGTTGAAATAAATTACAGGGTCTGGCAGAGATGGAGATAAGCCATCGGAGGGACTGTTGGTGTCAGAATATGTAAAGAAGCTTGGGGCTGAGCCCCAGTGGCGTAGTAGTTGAGTCCAGGACTGCGGCCCACTGGCTTGGCAATTCAAATCCAGCAACAGCTCTCCAGGAGCAAGGCTGGGCCTCCCACTCCCACCAGAGGTCATGATTGACCACCCCCCCCCCCCAAATAAAAGAAAGAAAAAAAAAGAAGCTTGGAGGCTGGAAGCATGACTCACAGTAATTGACCTTGGCCTGATACTTAGTTTTATTCAAGTCCCTCTTGAGAAGGCAGATGCCACCCAGGCCATTTTTTTGGTTTTCTTTTTTGTTTTTTTTTTTGTTTGTTTTGTTTTGTTTTTTGGGCATCATTGACCTCTGGTGGTGGGAGTAGGAGGCCCAGCCTTTGCTCCTGTGGAGCCGCTGCTGGAATTGAACCTCCATCCCAGTGGGCCGCAATCCCGCGCACAACCACTACACCACCGGGGCTCAGCCCTCCCAGGCCATTTTTATAGCTTTACATTTTGCTTAATAAAGTATTCTATAATTTTATAGCAATATTTTTTTAAAAATTACCTCGCAGAATTACTTAACCTCATAAATAATATATGTACCTGGTAAAGAAAAAATACGATCCTATCTCTCTGGCTCCTTTCTTAGAAGCAACTGCAGTTACCTCTTTAAGCAGTCTAGGCGCTTTTTTTGTGTGTTTCTTGCAGTTGACTTTTAATTTCACTACATTGTGGTTAGTGAGTGTGGTCTATAGATTCTTAGGAATTCATTGAGAACTTCCTTTGTGGCCAGATACATAGTCGATTTCTGTGAATGTTCCAAGTATATTTGAAAAGAACAGATACACCTAATCTGGTGTTATCACTTCCCCTCTCAAAACTCCTGTGGTCTTCAGGTGAAAGACCACACTCCCACATGATTTGGCCTGAAGATTCCCAGGACCTTGGCCCTCTCCCTTGGTATGTACAGTAGGTTTATGTACATGTATCTCTCTTTCTTGACTTTTGACCTTGAAGTATTGGGGATTCCCCAGGTTTTCTATTTTGGGTCTTCAATTTCTCTCTCTCAACACATCAGTAACGTGCTCTCTTCATGACAAGAGAGTCTGTGTCACGCACCAAACAAGTACCACCATGGGAGAACGCTGGCCCTGTGTTGCCAGTCTGCCCCACTTTTCCCAAAACATTATCTATCTTAGAGATTGATGTGGAATGCTTCCACTCTTAAATACTGATAATGAATTGAAAAATTTGCAACACATTGCTGGACAAACAAACAAAACCCCCATTTTCTTCTCTTATTCAATTGTCCATAGAGTATTGATCAAATACACTTATCGTGCCACGCTTTCTTTGAAGTGGTTTTTCCAGATCAACTCATGTACTCTTCACACCCACACTGTTCCTGTCAAAAGGGTTTGGATTCTGGAGCATCAGAGCCAATTCACTAACTCCAAGTTAGAAAGAAAAAGAAAAAATTTTTTTCCTTCTTAAAAATTCCATTTACTGATAAATATCCAGATGAAGTTATTTTACAGCACAAAACTTGAGAAAGGTTTTATATTATTGTTATTATTAAATTTATGAACCTATTTTACAACAGAAACCTTGAGAAAGGTTTTATATGATTGCCATATTCAAATTTTAGATTTATTAAAATATTAATTTTTCGATGATAATTCCTGGGATAAAATAAATAATGTTACTCTAGACCAGCACTTCTCAATCTGTGGGTCATGACACCTTTGAGGTTCGAATGACCCTTTCACAGGGGTTTTCTGATTAGTAATAGTAGCAAAGTGACAGTTATGAAGTAGCAATGAAAATAATTTTATGGTGGGAGGGGTCACCACAACATTAGGAACTGTATTAAAGGGTCATGGCACTAGAAAGGTTGGGAACCACTGGTCTAGACCTTCATCTCTCTATATATGTAATGCGACCCTACTACCTATTATTTTCTTTCAAAATGCCTTTTAAATCATGACCTTCTTAGACCATAATTGTATGAGATAGTAACGATTTATTGTGCTAACCTGGCCAATAAATACATGTGGGGTTAATTGAAGGGTGGAGAGATCTATGGTTCTGTGAGCCTCGCCTTTCTAGTTCTCAGGTCTCTTGCTTTCTGATGGTCAGACCAAGATGCAGCTGCCCTAGCCAGTTTCCTGCTTCAGCTGGCAAGGTTCACTTCCTATGAGGCGAAGCCACATGGACCTGCCCTGATGCAACCCTGGGTGCTGGAGCAGCTGTGTGGAGACCCCTGCCAGCGCTGAATGCTTACATGCTCACGGATTCGGCTTTCCTCCTGCAGTTGGCATCATTGCGTGTGTTTTGTGAGTCTGAGGAGGACTTTGTGGATGGGTATTGGACATACGGGCTCATGTTGAACTTGTGGGCTTGGACAGCACCGGGTTGCGATGTTTCCTTGGTGTGCATTTATCCTTTATGTAAAACTCTCTCTTAGCCATATGAGTGCCTTTGGATTTGTTTCTGTAATGGACCCAGACTAACACATTGTACAATAGCTATGACTGGAAATTTGGAGAAAATTCAATTTAAACTAGAAAGTTACTTATTAAAACATCAAATTAAAGTTTCGGTTTTAAAAAGAATTTAATCTACATGAGATCACTTTATTCTCTTGTTGATTGAGAGAAAAGGAAACTTATCAGAAAGTGACAGCAGCAAGGAGACTGACAGCAGTGCAGTTGATTTTGGTGGCATACTGCTTCAAATCCGCATGCATAGAGATGATATATTTTTTACTGTGGAATTCACACTCTGTGGAGCCACACACAGGTGTGTTTTACAGTAACATAAGTGTGGCAGTCACTTAATCTGGTGTCAATTTGAGGGTTAAGTGCAGGAGTGGAGTCTGGCCTGTCAATCCAGAGACAGCCAATGAGATCTCTGTGGGCATGGCTTTCTCCTGAGAATTCTGGGAAATCCTGCTGTATTTCTCTCTTGGAGGCGAGAGACTCACCACTCAGTCCCTTGGAGAGGCTCCACTGACAAGACACAAAGCTGACTCCCTGGGAGACATTGCAGCTGATAGACTCTGAGCCCTGGAAACTGAAGCAGCCGTGAGGAGATCCCTGCGGGGGTTGAGATACTTCTACCACCCCTGGATACACAAGACTGTGCACCCACTGATGGGTGATTGTCCTGGTGTTGTTGCACGTTCATGAGTCTGAAGAGGCCTTATGGATTGGTATCGGATATATGCTTGTCAGACTTATGACGTTGGACTGGACTGGGATGTCTTCTCAATGTTCAATTGCTCTTGTATATAGACCTCTTTCTTGTGATTAGCAGGCCAATGCTTACCCAACAGCACAACCAGTGACCCCCAAACCTCTTTCTTCTATACATGTGAGTGTCTATGGATTTGTTTCTCTAGTCTACCCGGATTAACACAATAGGTTTCAGGACAATCATGGGTCACTATTGACCAAAAGCTAGCCAACACATTCTTTAAGTCTCAGTTGTTCAATTTGAGTCTCAGAATATCTCTCTTGGTTAACCAGATAGCAGGAATTAGCTTTTGGGTCATGTTAATAGGCAACTAGAAGAAGATCTTCAGAGGTGAGACCCCTATCCCACTTTCTTGCTTCTGAGCTACATAGCAAATGATAAAAATGCCATGGAGTCTGAGGTGAGAAACAAGACAACCATGGTATGAAGGAGGCTGGCTTTAAACAGAAAGCAGATCTGGGCTACACAACATTCTAGAAAAGGTGTCATTGCTATCTCTGCATTGCAGATGGGCAAGCAGGCTGAAAACTTGAGTCCTTTGCCTTGAATTTCTGAAATGTTAAGCTTCGAAAGCATGGTTCAGCGCCAGAGCTCAACTTTTTAACCACTAGACTACTTTCCTCCACTCACTGTAGGAAGAAACTGGTCTGTGGAGACCCCTGCGTCATGTCGTCATCCTGAAGATAAGACGAAGAGAAAAAGGAATCTTCTGGATTAGAACGGCCATCCCGAGGTCACAAAGGTGTTCAGTGATTGGTGTTCAGCGACATGACCCAACTGTAAAGCTGGAAAAACATCGGGAATGCAATACAAAATCAGTCAATTAATCACAGTGATGAACACGGCTGCAGGGCTGGAGTGGCGGGGTGGGGAGAAGCTACGATGGGCACGGGCTGACCGTGTTGCCGTTGTCCATGCTGCTGCTCCGTGCCAGTGCCTTGGTTCTGACCCATAGAGGGACCCTCCACACCACAGAACAGAACACTGTCTGGCTTTGCACCATTCTTACAATTGTTGGTCTGGTTGAGGCCATGGTTGCAGCCCTTTTGTCAGTCCATCTTCTTGAGGGCCTTCCTGCTCCTCGGTTTCACCAACCACCAGGTCCTTCTCCAGGGATGGATCTCTCCGGATAACATGTCCCAAGGCTGTGAGAGGAATCTCGCCATCCTTACTTCCAAGGTGCACTCTGGACACCCTTCTTAGAAAAAGGCACACATTCCTTGCTTATTCCCATTGAAATACGCACCCGCGTTAAATGTGCTCTCGGGAGGTTTACAGGTTTGGTTCTCAGGTCCGCCTACCGTCTTGGTCAGGGCACCGACTCAAAACTCAGATCCCTGTACCCCAATTTCTATCCAAGGACACAGCGAGACAAGTCTCTGCAGGTGAGACTGCCTCTCTCTGGACTAGCTAGTAGAGAGGTATTAGTCCACTTTCAAACACACTCTGCCTGAAGACAAAGATTTTTATATTGCCCATCAGTGCTCAGAAAGAATGCAATGGAGACTTAATTTATTGGGGGTTGGGTGTCTGTGGCTGGGGGGAGAGCAAGACTCCAAATGGATTTAGGACTCTGCTTGAGGAGAAAAACCTTAAGAAGTCAAATTCAAACTCACTGCCATCAGATTGATTTGACTCCTGGTGACCCTGCAAGACTCAACCCCTGTGAGTTTCCGAGGCTGTGAATCTTCATCAGAGCAGAACGCCTCATCTTCTTCCTGAGGAGGTGCTGGAGAGTTCGAACCTTCGACCTTGCGGTTAGCGGCCCATCATGCAACCCACTCATCACCAGAGCACTTCATCAGGGCCAAAGAGGCTCCAAATCAAAGTATCATTTATAGAGACCCATTTATTAGCTCTTAAGCAAGACAAATGCGAGAGAAAGAAAGAGACGAAATCACTCAGATGAGGAGACGGTCAGCATGACCGTTTTCTTCAATAGGATGAGAAACACAAAGGAAACTTGTGGGTTCAAATAAAGGGCAGCCACTATAATGTCTTGATAATTTAGGAGCGTCTTTATTTGATTATAACCAGCCTGCTAGAATCTTACAGCGATTCTTTGAGTGCAGTCCAAAGTCGACATTTCAGTCTATCTTTAATGGCAAAAAAACCTCATTTATCCTTTGTCTAGGACTTAGTAAGTGTGGACAGAAGCAGAAAGCAAAATTAATGTTACTATTCTTTAGGATTAGGGAGCATTACAGGGTACAACCTTGATGACATTCTGGTAACTTCAAGAAGAGCAAGCATGCATTATAAGGTACATTTCTATTCATAAACGAAACAGTACTGTGGTAGTACATAATCTGGCGTCAATTTGGGACTTGATAGGATTAAGAGCGAAGGGGTGGAGTCTAATCTGCCAATTGGTTTGCAGCCAATGAGGCCTCTGTGGGGACATGGCCTTCTCCTGAGGATGGAAGTGGAAATGGAAGTCACACACTCTCTCTGCTGTTTCCCTGGGAGACGGTGCACCTGGCATGACACATGGAACTACTCCGATGCAACCCTGGAAGCTGGAGAAGCCATGTGGAGACCACGGCCAGTGCTGATATGCTTACAATGCCACTAGATCCAAAGCCTTTCCACCCAATGGCCTGTGATCGTCCTGCATTCGGCGTCATTGCATGTGTTTCTTGAGTCTAAAGAGGACTTTATAGGTTGGTATCAGACATATGGGCTAATATGAGACTTCTGGACTTGATCTGGACTGGACTAGGATATTTTCTCAATATTCAATTACTCTTTAAAAAATCATTTTATGGGGGGCTTATACAACTCTTATCCCAATCCATCCATTCACCTATTGTGTCAAGCACATTTGTACATTTGTTACCATAATCATTCTCAAGACATTTGCTTCCTACTTGAGCCCTTGGTATCTGCTCCTCATTTTTCTCCCTTCCTCAATTACTATTGTATATATCTTTTTCTCATATACATATAAGTTTCTATAGATTCGTTTCTCTAGTCTACCTGGACTAACACAAATACCAAAATTGACTCTAACATGCTGGTTACCATAACGAGATTAACTACACCATTCAGATTGTAACATCAAAAGGAACAATATGAAAACAAATGATATATTGAAGGATAGCCAAAATTCACTGTCGTGCCCTGAACCTGGGGACATGAGAGTACATTCTGAAATCAATCACTAGGGGGACTTTCTGAGATGGGAGGGGGAAGGAGGCAGGTCATTGAGTAGCTAAATAATGGGGTTTCTTTTGCTTGTCTGGCTCAAAACTATCATATAATCATGATGAACAGCAAATCAATTCATTCCTATTGCAGCTGGGCCGATATGGACTAGAAAGAGACCATGATCACAGATAAAAACAAAACCCAAAGCACAACAAATAATAGCCCTCCAAGACTGGTTCATGGCCTTCCAATTGCCTCGCTCAGGGTATGGCTCAAGAACTTATGTTCTACTTCCCAATCTTCAGGCAGGGGACTGCTCAGCTAAGTCCCTGAAGGGCAGGCTGCCCCTTCAGGACACCCTAAGGGAGTGGCAGCCAACACACGCTACTCAAGGCATACAATGTATTGTCCATCTCTCTGTATAGCCAGCAAGAAGTCAAAGGAGGCTGAAGCTACCTATGTGAGTCTCCAAATGGACGTAGGGCTCCCATCCTGTCCTTAGAATGTAAGTTCCAATACAGCCACCAGAGATATTATAGCCTTGAAACCCTAGATCATTCTACTCTGACCTCTAGGGTGTCTTAGAGTTTACATTCTGAGCACCCAGTTTGCACAAGGCTATGAGTAACAGTGAAAGCCCAAAACTCATTTGCAGACCACCCCCCGCCCCCCATGTGGATTAAGCCTCTGCTACAGTTGGCTAAACTGTTAGCCACACGGGAACCATTTTTGAACTAGGCCAGGTTAAACTATAATGGAAACAGTTCCAGTAACTGGCCGCCCTTGAATGTCTCGGCCCATAGCTGTGGGTGTCAGAGTGCCAGGACCTTGTATTCCAGGAGATCTCCCCATGCACTGTGTTCCCTGGATGAACACAGATGTGAACATCAACTGCAAAAATTATGCTTCTGTAACCGCTTGCTTGCATAGCTGCTGAGATAAGTTTGTTTATTCAGCCCAATAAAAACTGGAGTTTATAAACGATCTTGGCCTCTCTTCCTTGAGGGACGGCCCCTGTGTAGGACTTTGCCTCTCTTGACCTGCACAGGTCTTCTTCGTCTTTGTTTTTCTCTTTATTAAACTTGTTCTTTAATTTACCAGTCACTGAGTTGTTCTTGTCCGGCAAAGTGTAACACCTCCATTGAATTCCTTCTGACCATGAACGACAGATGTGAAAGAACATCAGTCTTCCCCTCAGACAGAGTGTCCTTAGAGTTTTGCCTGAGTGTGTCCTTGAGGGAGATTGCCATACTAGTGTCTCATGGTCATGATCCCCGACTGACCTTGGTTGGAGGGCCGTGGACCAGTCTTGTAAGTTCTTCTTACACTATGTGCATGTCCCCAACGTGGTCCAGCTCCTGCTTCTGTAGGCCCATCTGTAACTGTGATGCACTGATCTGCTGCCTGTTGTGTGTTGGTGAGTTTTCTTTGCCTTCTCTTGTCTTTTATAAGTCTCTGCTATCTCAGCAAATGGTTGGATGCCATTATGACCTCATGGCAATCTTTAGCTTCTTTCAGACCTAACATATATTCTCCTTAAATTATATTTGAGGGCTGAGCCCCAGTGGTGTCATGGTTGAGTGCGGGACTGCGGCCCACTGGCTTGGTGGTTCAAATGCAGCAGCAGCTCTCCAGGAGCAAGGCTGGGCCTCCCACTCTCACCAGAGGGCAGTGATGACGCAAAAAAAAAACCAAAACAAAAGACAAAACCAAAAGCCAACCAACCAACCAAACAAAAAAACAACAGCAAATTATATTTGAGATTTGGAGTCTTCTTTGTACCCTGAAACAAGGTTTACAGTGAATCTGAATAGACCAGACGGCAGTGGGGTTGATTTTACCCATTCCCCTGCTCATTTTCTGACTAGGGCTGGCTTACAGAGATGGGTCAAAGGCCTCAAGCCTGGGAGACTCAAAGCAATCCATTCATTCCATTATTAACTTCACTCACTCCCCTCAAAACCTGACCATTCCAGGCACTGTGCAACCAGCCATGGTGCATTATCTTCACCAGGCCCCATCACTGCCCTGGTGGGGCATTATCTTTTTTAAAAACACCTCATGAAACGATTTCTTAGGAACGGTTATCCCCACTCTAGGAGCCCTGGTGGGGTAGGGCCTATGCCTTGGGCCGCGATCGGCATGGCGGACAACTGGGCTTTCCAATCCCCGTTAGTAATTAGTAGTCATGGTCTCAGAAACCCTGAGGGGGCCGCGGCGACGGTCAGCACTGACTCGACGGCAGCGATCCCCATTGAGGGTCCTTGGTGGTGTCGGTGGGTTATGTGTTAGGAATGACCTCAAGGTCAGCAGTGAGGACCGCCAGGCAACTTCACAGCGGGAGACCGAGGACGCTTCCGATCCCCTGAAGATGGATAGCCTGGGGCCTCAAAAGGACAGTCTACTTCGTCTGAAGAATGGCTCTCTTTGCCTGGGAACGCACGCGATGGCAGTAAGGCTTGTTTGCTTGCTTCTTTATCGGCATATAATGGAAGTCTAATATGCCCAAGATCGGTGGTGACAGGATTCCAAGTCAGGCTCTCCGACCACGGAGCAGCCGTCAATCAGGACCCTGCGGCCACACAGCCCCTTCTATCCAGGGGAAACCGAGGCCTGGTTCCGTTCCACTCGCGCTGTCCCTTCTCTTGGGTTGGGCCGGGCTACCAGGGCCTGCGAGGCTGCGGGCGATCCGTCCCCGCCCCCGGCGAGCGCGGCAACAGGGCCCCGCCCGGGGCTTAGCAGACCCCGCCCGCATCTCCATGGCAACGGCACCGGAGGGAGGGCAGGAAGTGCGTCACCCAATGGGAAGGAAGAATCTGCTGGCGGCAACCAATGTGAGCGCCGCGTTCGCGTTCGCTCCGCCTCCACTGAGGGCCCGAGCCCGCCTGTCGTCCATCTCCGCCTTCACAGTCTGGGCTCTGCTCGAGCGTCCTGCGTGGTAAACCCGGGAGCGGGGAGCGGGGGCTGGCGGGAAAGGAAGAGGGCTGCCAGGAAGCCTCGGGGATGTGTGCGGTTGGGTTCGGCCAAGCAGAAGGGGGGCCCTGGCTCCGTCGGGGCCCCTGTCGGGCTCCCTGAAGGGCTCACTCCAAACTCCCTGCCGGCGCCTCGCAGCGACCCGCCTAGGACAGAGGCGAACCGCGCTGGTGGCTTCCGAGACTGTTAACTCAGTTCGGGGGTAGAAAGCCTCAGCTTTCGAGCGAGCAGCGGCTGCTGGTTTTGAACCTCTGACGCCGTGATTCGCAGCCCAACACGTAACCTGCTAGGGGCCTCCGGGCAAGACCGGAGGCTCCTTTTCCAATGGGGGGCAACCCAGGTCCGCGGACGAGGATCTAGCCACAACAATGCACAATGAGAAAAAGTGTAATATTGAAAAAAACAACCACACTCACGGTGTTGGAGCTGATGCTGACCCACCGAGACCCTGTGGGACCCCTAGACCTGCCCTTTGAGTTTCCTAGACTGAAACTGCTAACCCCGGACACCGTGGATTGCAGCCCAGGAAGTAACCAGGGAGCTTCAGTAGTAATATTAGATTAAGAAAACGCCTTTAATAGCCTTATTAAGTGCAAAAAGCAAAAGAGTTGGCCACTCGGTTAATCTGGCAGTCTACTTTGCACCCCTCAATTTTGTGTACTGTGCTCCTTAGAATCCTGGTGCCATAGTGGCGGCGCATTGGGCCGCTGACTGCAAGCTTGGCACTGGGGAATCAAGCTCTCCGTGGGAGTAGTCTGCTCCCATGATGGCTTACAGCCTGGACACTCACAGGGGCAATTAGGGTCACCATGCAGCCACTTGATGACAGTGGGATTTGGGGAGGGGGGGGTGTCTTAATCCTTACTTGGTCTACAGCGCTTTATTTTATATCTCGAGTTCAGCATACTGGGTTTCTCCTATTTAAGGATGGTAATACGGTGCAAAGCCAGGCATACACAGTTTACACCACGTTCTCATTGGGGCTGGGGCAGCGGCGAGCCGAAATCAAACACATGACTATTTCCACGACAAACTATCTGCACAGTATGGACGATAAGTAACTCAAACTTCAGGCTTTTTAATTTTTGTTTTGTTCTTTTACAGAAAAAGGGTTTGCAGTGCCTTTTAGATTTAGGAATTGCAGATTTGGAACCAAGTCAACAGGGTTGCTGTTGACTCATTTTTCTTGGTTGTCTGGACAGGGAGTGCCATGAGAAGTTGGTTTTGTGCCCTCCTCTCCCCTCTGTTCCTCTCCATTTCCCTGTCCTTTTCACAGACTGTCCTGGTAAAGATCAGCGGAGACCAGTCAGAAAGCCTAGGCAGGTCCTGGGTGTGAGGTGGTTACGCATTGAATCGCTAACTACCAGGTCAGCGGTTTGAACCCACCAGCCTCTCTAAGGCTGTGTACTTCTATAAAGATTTAAAGTCTTCGAAAACCAAAGGAACAGTTCTCCGGTGTCCTACAGAGTCCCCATGAGCCACAATCCACTCATGGCAATGAATTTGAGTTTCCGATACATGAAGCCCTTTAGCATAGCACAAATGGTTATGATTGAAATTTGCTTATTTCACAAACATTTCTATTTAAAAATAGGGTCACTGGTGGTTTGTTGTTGGTGAACAGAGATTCTTAATTTTAATGAAAGCCAATTGATTTTTTTTTTCTTTCAAAGAAATTCTACCCTGCGCCCGGGTCCTAAAAATTCGATTGTCATCTATAGTTTCACCTTACTTGTCTTTCGGACTTTAATGCCCCATGAATTGATATTTTACATAATGCGAGGCAGGGGGATTTCATCCCTTCCTCCCCCCCCCCCCCCCCCCCCGGACAATCAGTTATCCTAGCACCTTTTGTTCAGGAGTTTGGAGTTGCATTTGTTGAACATCAACTCATCGTCAGGTCAGCAGTTCAAAACCCACCAGCCGCAACCTGGGAGAAAGATGGGGCTGTCTGCTCCTGTAAAGATGTACAGGGTGACTGGAAGTCGGAAGAGGCTTCCCACAGTGGAGTTGCTTGGTTTGACTGAGACATGTGTAGGCTTCTGTTTCCAAGTTTTCTAGTCTGTCACTCTGTCTCATTCCCACACTTTATTCATTACCCATAAATCTGTGTAGTAGGACAGACCTTTCCCTTCTCCAGGAATGTCTCCGCTGTCTTCCTTCAGTTTTCCATTGTGTCAGATCACATGCAGACGTGTAAAAAGCTGGCTGGGATTTTGATTGGCAATGCATCGACTCTTGGATCAACTTAGATTTGAGCGATTGCTTTCAACATTTCACCATTCAGTGTTTTGTTTGCAGTAGGTCTTTTGTAGATGTCATCTAATAGATTGAGGAAATTCTATCCCAACACGCTAAGAACATTTGCATGAATAAGTTTGAGTGTTACTAACTGTATTTTCACACCATATTTCCTTACCTATTCAGATGATCACACTGGGTTTCCTCCTCTGTGAACATTGTGTCTCACATGAATGAATTACAAATCGTTTATTCAGTGAAATTTTACTTAGTCATGTAGGTTCTCTGACAACTTTCACAGAGATTGCTCAGTGACATTGGTTATATTCGTTACAATGGGTGAACAGTCTCATTGTTTCACTCTGCAACCATTAAAATGTAATTTCCCCAACCCTTTACATTCCTATCCTTGTTTTAAAGTGATTGTTGACCAGTGACCCCAAATAGATGGTGCACCTTGATGGATCTGTGAATACAAAACCAGACCCGGCATGGCCGGGATAAGTCCAGTTTGGTCATGGCTTCATTCTGTGTAGATTGCTGGATTTGGTGTGCTCACATATTGCAGTTAAATTCCCGAGAGAGAACCCCACTGCCACCGAGCCAATCCCAACCTGGTAGCCCTGGAAGAAGAGCAGGATACTCCAGAGAGTTACCCAGAGGGTACTCAGCTGAGGCCGCCTGCCTCGTCCTTCTTAGGTGATGCAGCCAGGGGGTTTGCAGACCTTGCAGCTAGCATGAGCTTTGAGACGAACCGTTTACAGGAATTGAAAGCCCTGTCTTTCCTGAGGAGTTAAGTGGCTGGTGGTTTTGAACCGCAGATCCTGCCCAATGTGTAACCACTAAATCTCCAGGACTCCTTTCATGAGAAGGTAACAACAAGAATAGCAAAACCAAACTCACTGCCATGGAGTCAGGGGCTTTCTGAGACTGTGACTTTCCAGGAGTAGAAAGCCCAGTCTTTCTCCCGCGAAGCTGGTGGTGGCTTCAAACTGCCCGCCATGCAGATCACAGCCCAGCCGATAACCATCCCACCACGAGGCCTCTTTCATGACAGACAGTGACCTAGACATTTTCTTTCTTTCCAATGGTTTACCAGCACCTCGTGTCCAAGTTCCGGCAGCTGGATCAGATGAGGTGGCGAGGGGTTGTACGTTTTCTGGGCCCTGAAAGGATTGGAAAGATCTGTTCCTAGAATGTGTGCTGGGATTTCTTGACGAACCCATCGGGAGCTGCGTTTTCTCTGTGAGAAGGCAGATTTCCCACTGTCTTTCTTTCATGATAGACGCACAGCGTTTCCAAACTCTGTCTTCCCTCACATCTTCTCCTCCCCCTCCCTGCGCATCCCCCCCTCCTGCCGTTTTTGGGTTCCATTCCCTGCAGTGTGGCACGGAACTCATGAACCGTACTTACAGTTCGGTGGTTATGGGGGAATAGAAGTGTGACAGGAATTAGGAATGGCCCAGAAGAAATAGGAAGAGCCCAGGATACCATCTTCTTGATTGGGACACTTACTTGCCTTTTGCTACTGGTCCCTGTTCGGGACCTTTTCAGGCAAGTGTTCTGGCTTGTAGCGTGACTCAGAGTGCTCTCTGGCCCAGAGCATGGTGTTCCAGAGGTGTAGGAAAATTCTGTATCCTGAGGGGTTAGGCGCAGCACTCTGTATGAGTTGATGGCATTGATTTTTTGTTTGTTTGTTTTGTTTTGGGGGCATCACTGCCATCCGGTGGTGGGAGTAGGAGGCCCAGCCCCACTGCTGGACTTGAACCTCCAAACCAGTGGGCCGCAGTCCCGCGCACAGCCACAACACCACCGGGGCTCAGCCCCTGGCATTGATGTTTTTACCGGTGCCGTATAACCTAGGCTCACAGGTGTGTGTGCATGCGTGTGTTGGTATGTTGGCATTTTATCAGTTATCGAGGAGGAGGTCTGCTAACATCTCCCGCACGGGCGTGAATTTGTATGCTGATCTATGTAGTGACGGGGATTTTTGCCTGAATTACTTCGAGGCTCTCTTATTAAGACCCGTGGTAGCGTGGTGGTTCCATGCTGGGCCGCTGACCTGTGAGGTCACTGGTTCAGGAACCAGCAGCTGCTCCGTGGGAGAAAGACAAGGCTCTCCACCCGTAAAGAACTTGCGTCTTGGGACCTCACAGGGGCAGTTCCACCCTGTGCCATGGGGTTGCCGTGGTCTGGGTGCACTCGACGGCGGTGGTTCTGACTCTGCTCGGCAGACAGATGGGATGAGGCTGCTGACCACCCACGGGGTCTGTGGGGTGAACCCCACACTTACTCCTCGGGACAAAGAGGAGGCTGTCTGCCCCAGAAGGGTTTGCAGTCTCAGACCCCCTCGGGAGCAGTCGCTGCGTTGTCCTTCGGAGTCACCAGAAGTTGGAATAGGCTGAAATGAAGGCAGGGATAATGTCATTGTTTTAGGTTTTTGTGTTCTAAACCATTGGGTTAGAAATATCTGCATTTTCTTACCTAACCTGGGAACGTCACTTAGGAAAAAGATTGAAGGGTTTTTCTTCAAGGGCAGAAAATGTTCTGGAACTGATGGTAGAGCTGATTGTACAGCGCTATCTTTCTATTTATTTCAATGAATCAGTTTACTCGATAATCCATCATTCGTTTGTATTAAGCACACTTGTACATATGTTGCCATCAACATTTCCAAAACATGCCCTTTCGACTTGAGCCCTGGGTATTAGCTCCTCTTTATCATATATCCCCGTCCCTCTCCTCCCACCCTTGTGAATCCTTGATCAATTAGATATTATTGTTATTTCGTGTCTTACACCGTCTGTTGTCCCCCTTCACCCACGTTTTTGTTACTCCTCCCTTGGGGTGGTGGTGGGTGGACTATATATCCAATCTTGTGATGGGTTCCTCCTTTCTCCCCCGTTTCCCACCCCCACCATCTCCCTATCCTCATGAATATGTTACTCTCACTACTGTTTCTGCAGAGTTTATCTGTCCTGAATTCCATGTGTCCAGAGCTGTTATCTCTGCCAATGTGTGTACTCTAGTCTAGCCAGATTTGTAAGGTATGTCGATGGTGGTTTCATGGTGGTGGTGGGGGCGGGAAGCATTCAAGGAACTAGAGGAATGATGCCAGTTTCATCGTTATACCGCACCCTGGTTGAATCGTCCCTTCCTTGTAACCCTTCTGTGGGGGGAATGTCCTGTTCTTTCCAGATGGCCACTCTAGCCTCCCTTATTCATGATATAATTGTTTTGGATCTTTTGATACCTGATCTAGTTGACACCTCGTGATCACACAGACTGGTGTGCTTCTTCCATGTGGGCTTACTTGCTTCCCTGCTAGATGGCCGCTTGTGTAAATTCAAGCCTTTAAGACCCCAGGCACTGTCTTTTGATAGCTGGGCACCATCGTTTTCTTCACATTTGCTTGTGCACCCATTTTGTCTTCAGTGATCGTGTCAGGAAGTGAGTATCACGGGGTGCCAGGTTATTAGAAAAAGTGTTCTTGTGTTTAGGAAGGTCTTGAGTAGAGGCCCAAAGTCCATCTGCTTTCTTAATACATAACATATAAATATATGCCCATTGGCCTCGATCCCTTTCATTATAAATTAATAAATTTACATATATATACCTACAGTTATACTTCTATAAATAGCTTTTGTTTCTACTTCTTTTCCTCTATTTCCTTTCACCTTCCTCCTGCCCCACTATCATGCTCACAATAATTCCTCATGGATACATTGCACTCGACCAAACCCCACCAGGCCTCCTCCCCAGGCCATCATTTGTGCATCACTTCTTCTTCTTCTTCTTCTTTTTTTAAGCATCACTGCCTTGGTGGTGGGAGTAGGAGGCCCAGCCTTTGCTCCTGGGAGCCGGAATTGAACCTCCGTCCCAGGGGGCCGCAGTCCTGCGCACAACCACTACGCCACCGGGGCGCAGCCCTATGCACCACTTCTTGAACCCTCATCCCTGCTATAGTTGGCTTCCTGCTCTCCCTCCCTGTCCTGTTCTCTCCCATGTTCCCTCTGGGACCGCTGGTCCTCTTGTTTTCTCCTCAGGATTATTTGTCCTGCCTATCTTATATAGATAGACACAGGGAAAAAGAAAGAAGACAAAAAAATCAAAGCAAAAACCCCGATAGATAGTTCCAAGTCTGTCTGTTGACCCTTGTGAACAACTCTTTTTAATATGTGAACTATGGAAGCATGTACTATGTGAACCATGTCATAAAACTACACTTAAAAAAAAGTCTTTTTGGAGCAGGAGTTTATAAGTTGGGGTGTAGACATCCATAGACGACTTCAAGCCACTCCTAAAAATCACGTATGTGGTCTGAGTGTGTGTGTTCGTGCAGTTCTGTTTTAGTTTTCAGTAGAATACTAAAGAGGGACAGTGTCCCCAGGGAGATTCAGCCTCCCCGGCACGTGGGAGCCCTTTGCCAGTACAGAACTCTCGGCCTCCTCGATCTGGCCTCGTGGACATGCACCTGCCCAGCTCTGGGCCAGAATGCATGCTGGTGAGAGAGATAAAAAGCCTAATGAAAAGACTTTTTTTTTTGGTTAGGAACAACCAGATCTCTTGTGCCAGGTACTCAGCAGGCCTTTGATAATCCCATCTCATTGAAGCTTCATCTTAGGCCTTTGAGGAAGTTCCTCCGACTCCAGTTTTAAAGATGAAACAACTGGGCTCTAGGAGTGAGTCCTGTAGCTAAACATGTTGCTGCGTTATGTTTGCAGAAGGGAACAAGTTCCCTGTCAGATCATAGGGGCACCTGAAATGGCTGTCCAGCCCTCAGACTTTCAGGCCCTACCACCTTTAGGGAGGGGCCCTAGCATCCAGGTCTTTAAGATGGAGGTCAAGTGAAGCTGAAGATCAGGCAGATCTGGCAAAGCACGGGCTTCAGTGGCTCCTGGCCATTCCCAAATCCACCCCGTCAGCCACAGCTGTACTGCCTCTGCAGGAGCAGCCACTAGGGCCAGGGCTCGCGCTTTCATCAGCTCTGATCTCTGTGGTTCGTGGAGAGGTACCATCTGAAGAGAGAACAAGAGACTTTAAAAGTGCAATGGTTTAGCAGAGGTTTCGGGAAGGAAATGAACATTTATTATCAGTGAAGTGCTGATCGGCTGTCCTCCAGGAGAGGAGAAAATGGGCCCTCAGCTAAATGCTCGAAGGCCGCCGCTCTGGTGGAGCGGTGGCCATACGTGGGCCGCTCTCTGCACGGCCAGCGGGTCGAATCCACCAGCCTCTACACGAGAAAGACGAAGCTCTCTGCTCTCGCAGAGATTTACAACCTCCGAAACCCAAAGGGGCAGTTCTGCTCTGTCCTGTCGGGGCCGTCTGAGTCAGATTGGACTTCCGTGGCAGTGAGTCTGGTTTGGGGTTTGTGTCTCTGGTAAGTGACTGCACCATGTTTCAAATCTAGAATTGTCGAGTGCTTGCTCCGCTACCAGGTTTTTATGTGCACAGATGGATTTGGTTAAGCCTCACAGCCACTCGGTCATTAGTCCCATTTCACAGATGGGCACACTGAAGCACAACAGGTCATGCCGCCCAGTTTCACACGGCTAATAACGGATGGAGCCACGTTTCAAACCCAAGCTGTCTGACTGCTCCAGGGCCTACCTGCCTCACCGCTGACTTGTGTTCTTGTCACTGTTCTACCGAGCAGGAGGAATGCCTCCTTGTAAACCACAGCACACGATACCTTTATACGTTCATGTGAGGTGGATTGACTCAGCAAGCGACGGGCTGGACCACAGCAACACTTGTTAGGACTGGGCCGTGTTTCCTGCTGCCGTTGGTAGGGTCACTTCGGGAACAGATGGAAAGACCCCGCAGCACCAACCCATCTCGAGCCTTGCTTTTTGTGTGCCCCGAGATGACTCACTTTCCTTTCCTTCTTTCCCAGCCTTCCTCTATGCAGTCCTCTGCCAGGAGAGCGGGCGTCATGACCGATGTCCATCGGCGGTTCCTGCAGCTGCTGATGACCCACGGAGTGTTAGAGGAGCAGGACATCAGGCGCCTGCAGAAGCACTGCTATAAGGTCCACGACCGTGAGTGTCCTCGACCCCTCCCCCTGGCCAGGTGGCCCTCGTCTGGGGTTGATCGGGGAGCAGCCACACGGGTGTGATAGCGTCGGCGTTCCAGATCTGGTAGTGCAGGCCTCTTCGCCATGCCATCAGTGCTTTCATCAAGGCTTGGTGCTCTCTAGAGAAGCAAATCCCAAGAAGCGTACACATCCGTGGGCTTCAAAAGGTTCCTGGGGAAACCCCGCTACCTCTTAATTCCAATTTTTCTTGATCTTGTGAGGCTTTCTTGCATCTCCTGGGGAGCCCTGGCAGCGTAATGTGTATCAATTGGGCTACGTTGACCACAAGATCAGCAGTTCAAAACTCCCAGCCGCGCTGTGGGAGAGAGTGGAGGCTTTCGGCTCCTGTAGCAGTTGCAGTCATGGGAACCCCCAGGAGCAGTTCTCCTCTCCCTCAGGGTTGCTGAGAGGTAGAGTCCGCTCGACGGCGGTGAGTTCTTAAAAATGTATGTACTTTTTTTGGTCCTTATCTCAAGAAAATGGCTCACATGGGTGTAGAGGCTGGCAAAACCCAAGACCGTGGGTTATATGTCCGACAAGAAGCTTGTTCTGACTCACTGAGCTACAAGGGCTGAGGAACACAAGAGCAGCAGGCAACATGACAGGCTGCTGGCTCAAATCCCCAGAGTGGGAGGTAGGCATCTAGAGCAAGCAAAAGGCCAGAGAGCTCTGCCAGGACATCCATTGATGCACCTTTCAGGAGACCATAGCAGATCTCACCATGGTGACAATGCCATTGTAATCGATCCCAGGCATCATAACTGCCAAACCAGACTTGTGGACCAGCCGGGTTACATACCGCTTTAACCATCACACCGCCCACCCTCCTCATCTGAGCCCCTCGCTCGCTTTTTAATTTTTCTTAAGCAAACCTGTCATTGAACCCAGTGGATAGCAGCTCGGACTCTGAGGCTGAACAGTTGTGCCTCAAGCCCTGCTCGTCGCGGTTTTCCACCCTAAAGTAAGTTCTGATCACACCCGACACATGGGATTCAGAGAACTAGGAGACCTGGTACCTACAGAGCACCTGGCACCTGGCTCGGGGAGGGACAGTAAGACAGTGCTGACTACTGATGATAAGAGGGCAATTGAGCTCGGTCGTCAAGGGCACAACCTTGGACGAAGTTAAACCTGGACAGACTGTCCTTCCTGCTTCATGCCACTTGTGGGCACTTGGAGTTTATCCTTGGGACTGTTGGGAGGTGGAAATACGATGGTGCCCATGAAGTACTTGGAGACAGGGTTTGATGCATATGCCACTGTCCCAGATTGGAACAACCCATAGAGGCAATTTGATCAGTATTGATCGATGTGTGGTATCCAGCAGGATGGGTTTCAGAAGCCTAGTGTGAAGTGAAAAAGTTGCTAAGTGACACTTCCTGTCTGACGTAATTTTGCTACTTTGTGTGATGGACAGAACAATTCTCCCTGCTTAGACTGCACACGCATGTGGCTGGCCCAAGTGGACCGGAAGGATGTGCAGCACACTCATGACCTTTGGGGACAGGTGTGGGGACCAAGGTGTCAGTAGAAATCAAAACACTTCATCTCCATCGTGCTTTGCCTTTTACTAAAAAGATAACCATGGGAAGCAAAATGCCGTTGTTACATATTCTAATTCTGTCACTTCTGACTCTTGGGGACACAGGTGTTTTTTTTTTGTTTTGTTTTGTTTTTTGTGGACATCACTGCTCTGGTAGGAGTAGGAAGTCCAGCTTTGCTCCCAGAGAGCTGCTGCTGGATTTGAACCGCCATCCCTGTAGACTGCGGTCCCGTACACAACCACTACGCCAGTGGGGCTCAGCCCTAGTTTTAGTTTTTAATGCAAAAGATAAAGAGCATCAAGCTGAACCAAAAGAGACGAGGAGGGGCAGTTGGGGCAGGGACTATGGGGCCCATGGAAAGGTGCCGTATTTGTTACGTGACAGACAGAAACCAGACCGCAGAGAGTGGAGGAGGAAGCAGGAGGAAGGGTGAGGCTGTGTATGGATGGACGTGTGATCTTTCAGGATGTGCACCAAGAGAGGCAGGCAGGATGGTGGCGTGATGGGAGAAGAGGCAGGAGGTGATGTGGCTGGGGTGGAAGGTTGCCTCCAGGGTGGTCCTCGGAGTCCTGGTCCATTGAAGGCGCTCCATGAGGCATTGGGGAGCTGCATAAAACACAGGGATACATTAAAGGCTGTTGTTGTTGTTGTTTGTTGTTGTTGGGCACCGTCGAGTCTAGCCCATGCGACCTTGTGAACAACAGAAGGAAGAGCAGCCGGGTTCGTCCCCGTCCTCACCGTGGTTCCTGTGCCAGAACCCATTGTAGCAGCCACTATGTCCGTCCATCTTGGTGTGGACTGTCTCTTTTTCCTGCCCCGCTTCTGTCCCCAGCAGGATACCCACCCCCAAGGCCTGGTGTCTCCTGACCACACTTCCAGAGTTTGTAAGACAAAGTCTTGTCATCCTTTCCTCTGAGGAGTACTCTGGCCTTGCTTTTAAAATTTTTTTTATTAAACCATCATATTGGGGGCGCTTTCACCTCTTATCACAATCCATACATATCCATTGTGACAAACACATTTGTACATATATGGTCAGTATCCTTTTGAAAACATTTTCTTTGTACTTCAGCCATTGGTAAGATCTTACTCCTACCCCCCTTTCTCCCCCCTCCCTCATGAACCCTTGATAATTTATAAATTATTTTTTTTCATGTCTTATACTGACTGATATGTCCCTTCACCCACTTTTCTGTTGTTTGTTCCCCTGGGTGGGGGGGTTATATGCATCATTGTGATCTATTTCCTCTTTCTCCCTCACCTTCCCCTTCCCCTCCTGGTATCTCTACTCACTATTGGTCCTGAGGGGTTTATCTACTCTGGATTTCCTGTGTTGCAGGCTCTTATCTGTAGCAGTGTACATGTTCTGGTCTAATCTGATTTGTAATGTAGAATTGAGGTCATGATAATGGGGGGAAGGAAGCACCAAAGAACTAGAGAAGGTTGTGTATTTCATTGGTCTTATACTGGCCTGTTTCTTTCTTGTGACCCTTGTGTTAGGAGATGTCCAATTGTCTACAGTTCAACATTGGGTCTCCACTTTGCACTCCCCCCACCCCCCCCACACACATTTGGTATGATTTTGTATTGGGTCTTTGATGCCTGATACCTGACCCCATCAACATTCATGATCACATAGGCTGGTGGTGTGCTTTGTTGCTTCTCTGCTAGATGGCCACTTGTTTATTGTCAAACCTTTAAGAGCCCAGATGCTATATCTTTTGTTAGCTGGGCACCATCAGCTTTCTTCACCACATTTGCTTATGCATCCATTTTGTCTTCGGTGATCGTGTCAGGAAGGTGAGCATCGTGGAATGCCAGGTTATTAGAACAAAGTGTTCTTGCGTTGAGGGAGTACTTGAGTAGAGGCCTAATCTCCATCTGCTACCTTAATACCTAACTTAAAAGTATTTTAAGTACAAAGAACTATATCCCTATAGATTATATAAAGATAATATTTATACATGTACATGCCTGTATCTAGATCTATATAAAAGCCCTTTGCCTCATAGTTCTTTCTTCTGTTTCCTTTAACTTTGCTCTTCTCCCACTATCCTTTTTGACCTTTATCTGGGTTTCCTCGAGGTTACATTGCCCTTGATTAAGCCCCATGGGGCATCCTATGCCCTTCTCGCCAACGATTTTCGTTCACTTGTTGCTCCCTTGTCTCTGAGTTGGTAGACACCTCCCCTTCCTTTCTTCTACCTTCCCTCTTTCATACTCCCATAACCATCAGTCCTGTGGTTTTCTCCTCCTCTGAATTATTTATCTCACCTATCTTATCTAGATAAACATGCTGAGACAATAATATGCACAAAAACAAGGCAAAGCCAAACAAAACAGTAAAGGAAGATAAGACAAGCACAAAAAACAACAAAAAGAAAATCAATGACCCAAAACGAAAAGCCTGCAAATAGTTCTGAGTCTGCTTGTTGACCTTTAGGTGTGTTTTCCAGTCAAGTCTGATGGAGTGCCACACTCTGGCCCCAAAGTCTATTTCTGGTATCCCTTGGGGACTTACTTCATTGCTCTGCTCCCCTTGCTGTTCTGTTGCACATTAGGGTTTTGTCCCAGTGTGATGGGGTCAGATCGGGCACAATTTCTCCTCTGTGTCTCCAGTGTTGTCCCTTGTAGTGCTATGGTTCAGTGAGGGACGGTGTTTCTCCGGTGAGGCTGGCCTGATGGCCCTCTCTGTGCGTTGTTTGCGCTGAGCAGAAATATTGTCTTCAGGGCTTGGACCAGAATGTGTTCCACTCACTTTCCTGCCCTCTTCAGAGCTCCTGTGTGCTCTGATCAGACATGCCCTTCTCCCTAACCTGTAGCTTCAGTGCTGTCCTCTGAAGTGCATTCTTTTGGGCGTGGGCGTTCACGTAGTTGGGAATGGGGCTGGCCCCACAGACCTCTTTATTAGTTCCCTGCTACATGCTAGTATGTTGTATTCATATCTTGGTGCACTGGATTGCAGCCTGGTCTCTCTCTTCCTCTTCTGTGAAGATATAAACAATACACCTCCCCCACCCCCCCTCCCCACCCAAAGATGGGTTAGTGTCCTGTTCTGGGGTCATGGCCCCTCCCCCCATTCTTTTTTTCCCCTCTTTCTTTTCCCCTCCTATTTAGTTTGCTGCCATATGTATCCCTGGATTGGTTTTGGCCCCCGCCATAGTATCTGGACCTCACCCCAGGAATGTATGTATAGAGTAGCTTTTCCCCTATGCCCCATTTTTAAAGCTTCCCTCAGTGGACTCATGTTGTACTTGCCCTTTTGTGTGTGACTCACTTCGCTTAGCATGATTTCCTCCAGTTCTTCCCATGTGGCAGTATGCTTCATGTATTCATCACTGCTTTTTAGGGATGTGTAAGTACTCCATTGTCCGCATATACCACAGTTTTTTGATCCACTCGTCCATTGACTGGCCATACTGCTTTCAAGATAAATTTGTCCTTTTAGCAGTTCTATGGTACTTTCTCTCCCCAATTTCTTTATTTTAAATCATTTTATGAGGGGATACTTGCTGGCACCACAATTCAAATGCATCACTTCTTTGGTCTTTGTGGCAGTCATGTGCTTATGTTAATTTTATGATTGAATGTAGGGGTGGAGTCTAGCCTGTTAATCTGGAGATAGCCATTGAGTAGCCAATGAGGCCTCTATGTGGGCATGGCTTTCTCCTGAGACTTCTGGGAAATCTCACGATATTTCCCTAGGGAAGATGAGAAGCTATCTTCCCCAGTTGTTGGGAGTTAGTCTCAGAGGCAACGAGTCACAGAAAAGACAAGATGGCAGCGTCCGAGAAGTTGGAGGAACTGGCGGAGAGACCACACGGCTTTGCCCTGATGGAGCCAGACCTCTGAAACTGGAGTGGCATGCTGTTGATGGACCCTGAGCCCTGGAAGTGAGGAGCCATGGGGAGACCCCTGCCAGCACCAGAATTCTGTACCCACTGACATGCGACTTCGTGAGTTGGAAGGAGACTGTGTAGACTGATTTTGGGCATATGGGTTAATATTGGACTTAGGACTTTGTACTGGACTGGATTGGGATGCCTTCTTAGTATCACATTCCTTTTGTATATAAACCCTTTCCTTATATCTATATGCGTGTCCTTGAATTGGTTCCTCTAGTCTACCCGGACTGACACAGTCTTCCTTATTCAGATGTCCAACTTTCACATTTCAATGAAAGACTTGGAGTACAGAAAGTATAATAAAGTATAATATATACATTACAGCATACAAAATATATAGTACAAAAGCCTGTCTATCAAGTTTAATTCAATAATGTACCTCCTAAGATCTGGGCAAGAATATAAACTTGGTGGAAAGAGAGCAACTCTTCTTGGTGAGTAGGTATGGATCCCGGAGAACTGTGCACTCTGTAGTAATGGACTTTGACTTACTCTGTGGGCCATGCAGCCTTCTCTAGGAATTTAAATGAGGAAAGCGATGTAATTAGTGCTGTGTTTAGCTCGTTCCCTCTGGTGAAAATATATCTGCTTTAATTACCTCGGTTGTGGTGGAAGGAATCTGTTGTGAGAGACACCTTTTTAGAAACCACTGACTGCCATCAAATTTATTTCAACTCATAGCAGTCTTTAGGGTTTCCACAGCTGTATGTTTTTACACAAACAGACAGTCTCATCTTTGTCCCCCCTTGAGCAGCTGGGGAGTTTGAACCAGCAACCTTGTGGTTAGCAGTCCAGTGCATACCCAGCATTACCACTGGGGCTTTTTTTCTGTACAGGAAGGAAATCTGTTGTAAACGTCCGACTGATTTTTTCCTTGCCTTTTACAATACACAACAGGACTTCAAACTTCCCCTTCAATATCCTCCTCAGATGGGCATCAGGATGCTTGCCTTAATCTTTTATCTACCGACCAATTAATTCTTTCTGCTTTTTATTGTCCTTCCCTTTTAGCTTCTCTTTGAACTCTGGACCATGAATTTTAATGTTGGGGAAGTTTCACAGCTCGCTGCAAAGAGCCAAGATGATGCTGTAGACTAAGAATGAAAGTGTTTTCTGCCTTTATTTGACCTTTAAAGTTGTTATGATCAAATTTAGGAAAGTCCTAGAAGGTGTCTAGGAATGGATTTCTTCACACTCTACGCATCATTTCTGTGCTTCAAGATAGGGTTATGGCTTGAGTGTATGCAGGAGCTGTGGTTGTGCAGCGGTGTAAGCGCTCGGTGGTGAGCTGAGAGCCCGATGGGAGGAAGTCATGGCTTCTCTAAAGATTCACAATCTTGGAGATCCCCCCGGGGCTGCTCCACCCTGCCTTACAGGTCACAGAGTCAGAGCAGAGCGGCTGGACAGCGGTGGGGTTTTTTGTTTTGTTTTGAAGGTATGCGTTTTAAGTTTTCTCTCATCTACTTTTCTTTAAAAATAAACTGGAGTAATGGAAGAACAAAACAAAACAAAAAGAACCTGTTCCCAAGCATTACTGTTATTAGAGAAAATTTTAAAACAATGTCTAATGCAGAGAAGTCAAAATTCAACTAGTTGGAAGACCCTGTATTGATGAGAGGCCCAGGAAATCCCCTTGTACCAATTGGAAAAAGAGTTAACTTCTAAGAGGTTTATGAACCAAATTATTCAGATTATTCTAGTGACCGTTTCTGAGGTGTTTCTCCAGTTGACCAAACCCCTTCCTCTTCTGGGCCTTTGTTTGGTCTCTCAAACCTGAACCAACCCCCTTGCCTCCCCGTCTGATTCCCACGCGCAGCCACTTATACAAACAGGACAGAGAGAGCTGCCCACAGGTTTTCTGAGGCTGCTCTCTGTGTGGGAGGAGGTTGCCTCCTATTTTTCTTCCAGGGCTGCTGGTAGTTTCAAACAGCTGAACTTTTGGTTAGTTTCTCAGTGCTTAACTGATGCACAACTCAGGATGCTTTTACTCTCATTAAACCAAACTCTAGCATTGAATCAGTTCTGTCACTGAGGGGAATGCTGTTTGCTAGTGAGGTGTTCTGAAGGCTTTGCAGTGCAGTGTATGACTTGGTCCTTCCTTTGTCCTTGTGCTTCCCACTCAGCGATTGGGGTGGGACTATGAAATACGGTGCCCGTGCTTCAACCAAGGGAATTGGCTTGCTTTGCTGTCAATGCAAATGATGACCTGTGGAACCTGCCATGGGGAAGAGTGTGTGTCAAATGACATTGAGTGGTTTGCAACTACGTGATTTGGCAGTGACATAATGAAGTCACTATGGTTCATTTTGTGATACGCCTGTTTGACTGTGATGATGGGCCCCACTGAGGCAGACTTCGGGTGGGATGTGTCTCGGGTCACCACTTTACTGGTGGGTGATTTAAGTCATGGCTGGTCTCACACATGCCTTACTTGCTGGAGTAAAGGGAGTTTTCCTTTGTACCAAGTTCTCTCTGCTGTGCATCCTGTCTGTGGCTATCCTTCCAGCCTCCCATTCTTGAGCCAGCGGCCTGTCACCTAATCGCCTTCGTGGTTAAGCGTGGGTCTGATAACTTAAAGGTCAGTAGTTTGAAACTACCAGCGGTTCCACAGGTGAGAGATGAGGCTTTGGACCCCTGCAAAGATTTGCAGTCTCAGAAATCCAAAAGGCCAGGGCTACTCTGTCCTGTAGGGTCATCGTGAGATGGAATTGACTCGACGGTAGTGAGTTTGGTGTGGGCAGTTTTGTACCCTTGTGAGTTTAGTAGCCTGCCAACTGACCTCTGGATCTGTCAGCCCCTGAAAACCAAATGCATCAGGAGAAGTCCACCCCCCACCCCGAGACTGACACCTGGCTCACAGAGCGGGGATTTTCCAGCCTCCACAACCATGTGAGCCATTTCCTTGAGGGTTTCTGAATTCTGGTAGCCATTGCAGCAACTTATAGAACCCAGTGACCGGAGAGGAGAGTACTGAAGGGGGGTGAGAGGGCAGTCCTTGACGTTAGAGATGATGGACTCAGATACTTGAAACCTGTTTAACCTTTGCTTCATAGGAGCCAGCGGATTGTTCTAAAATTCATGCAGTTAGTAACATGTGTTCTCAGAGGACCACAGACTTTGAGTAGAAACGTGTGATTCACCCAACACATTTTCCTGAGACCTTCATGTGTTTCAGGCTTCTATTCTAGTGAGGTGAGAGTAGATGCTTTGACTCTAAGCAATGTGGAAGAAAGTGGGGAGCAGATGCCTCGGGGATAAGACCTGGCTTTGAGGATTTCCTTTGATCAGTGAAGGGCAGTGGCTTCTGAGAGACAGGCAGCAGTAGGGGAAACCCGGCAATTGCTCCTGTGAGTGATTGTCTCGAGAGAGTGTAGGTCTGTGGTGCAGAGGGAGCTTGTGAGTTGAGGTGACAGCAGTGAGTGTCCTCAGAGCCAAGCGCAGCTCGACTCTGCAGGCAGAGCCCTGGAGGGGAACGCGGCCTCCCTTGAAGAGTCACAATGGACCCTCGGCCTATACGCACAATCCCAGACCATCAATGTTAAGGAAGGAAACTTAGCAGAAAACCTTTGTAACACTGAGTGACGCAGCAATTCCTTGGAAACAACACCCCAAAGACGTGATGCAGAAGAACCCATTGATAAACTGGATTTCAAAATGGAAAACTTGGGTTAGACATCAAGCAAAGAGTACGGTGGACTTGTTTGATGTCATTGCCGGGTTCCCCACGATGCAGTGTCCCTACCCCACCTCCCAGAGGGCTCTGTTTCCTCTCTGCTTCCTTTCCTCACCCTCCCTGGAACGCCACCTGGTTTATTTGTTTTCACTGAGAAAATGCAGTTCTGTTGGGGATCGTTCTGCTACAGCTGCACGACATAACGCAGTCACGTGGGCTTTGGAGTCCCTCTGTGTCGTGCCGCGGCAAGAGCCCGTCTCGTTCTTTGTTGGTGTTCTTGTTGGGCACATTGGTGGACGAGAACTTTTTTGTAATGGAATCCTCAGGTCCAGTCCCATTGTTTTAGGGAGCAGAGGTTCCTAGAACCGGGCTGGGGTGGCCAGCCCTCCCCCTCCTCATTGCCACATACGGCCCTCTGAGTCACTGTCAGGTTCACGGGCAGATCTCATGGCTTTAAGGCCCTTAAGGTGCTTTTGACATTTATTTCTCACTGTGCAGTAAAACCAAATTCCTAGAAAAGCTGTACAAATCGTACAAAGAACTTGAATCATTTGTGAGTAGGTGACTAACTTGAAGTCCCATTACTTAGAAATCCTTTAGGGTGTAATTGCTTCTAGCAAGAGTGCTCTAAGTTGCTGCAGTGCAACCACAGATGTTTGCGGCAGCTAGATCCTTTTGTCCTTTTGTCTGTGTAGGCCCCCTAAGTCTGGAGGCATCCTTCAGTCTTTCTTTGACTTGGGTGACTTAGCCATTTAAAACGATTACAGGCGAATTATTTGGAAGCACAGTGCTGTGTGCTAGAAAGGAAACGTACTGATGCACGTCCTGAGACAGTGGCCTTTGGGTCCCCTTCTGGCCTGGATCTGAGCCCACCCTTGGGGTCACCTGGTAGCCAGATGACAGGACGATCCATGTACTGCTGGCAAGGAACAGACTCCTCGGCTGAGTCAACCACGGGAGAACCAAAGGGCAGCATTTTCCCCAAAACAAAGCTCCCAAAGCCGGAAGGGGCTGGAAGAAGCGCATGCGACTGTCGGGAACCCAGGGAGGAATTGGGCCAGGTGCCGTGATAGTGAGAGCATCGCAGCTGACGGTGTGAGGCAAAAGGCATATAAATTGTGGAGTGGGAAGCTAATATACACTGCACGTTTTCATCCAAAACACACACACACACACATATCAAGAGAAATATAATGCAAGCCAATTGTGGTATTAGAAAATTCTGGGTAAGCACCTTCAAAGTAGTGAACAGTAACAGGTGAAATTAATTTTAATACTTTAATATAGTATTTCTAAAATATCATTTCAGTGTGCAGCCAACATAGAACGTTGGTAACAGTGGACTGCAGACATATCACGATCACGGCTCCGGTCCTGGATCACAGGCCATCATTCAGGCCGGAGTTAGAACCGACTTGCTGGAAATGAGCTGCAACTGCAATAATCAATAATCAAAAGTTATTAATGAGAAGGTCTACGTTTTTTGGTCGTTTATCTTTGGAATCGAGTGTGTATTTTATGCAAATAAAGCCCCCGTTGCCACACAACCGATTCCAACTCACAGCGACCCCTGTCCAGGGTTTCGTGGGGGGTCCGTCTCTCCAGGAATTGCTGAGGGGTTTGAACTGCGAGCAGCTCCGCCAGCAGCCCAGCGCTTAACCCACCGCGCCATTTATTTACGGCCAGCCTTACTGCACGGGCTCCTCGTCACACGTGCTAGTGCTCACTGCCTTGGCGGACTGTGTTGGACTTGTGGGTGGTCCCACAGCTTAGGTTTGTCTTATGCCTTCTCCGGGTTTAGCTCAGCTCATACTTAAAAAAAATTTTTAATGACCCTTTTTTAAAAAGTAGCTTTGGGCTTGCCTAAGAATTCTGCCGAAAGAGTACCAATCTGCCCGTCCCTGTTCTGCACATGGTCTCTCTGTGATGGCATTATCTTTCGGGGGTAGGTGACCAGCTTGAAGTCCCATTACCTAGAAATTCTTCAGGGTGTATTTCCTACTAGCAAGAACGCTCTGGGTCTAGTGATGAACTAGTCAGGGTCTCGCTAACTAAGCCTCAGAGTTGGCGCTGGGCTGTGCCTGGGTGTTGACTACTAAGGCATCACATCAGGTGTGTGTGTGTGTGTGTGTGTGTGTGTGTGTGTGTGTGTGTGTGTGTGTGTGATTTCCCCAGAAATAATATAGACGTGATGGCGAATTCTCCTCTTGGCTTCCTGGCAGCTGGTGCACAGAATCGATAAAGATAATGTCTTGCCTCATTTCTCCACCGCTGAGCTGCGCTTTTCAATGTGATTATTACATACCCAGCGGGACAGTACTTTGAGACAAGATAATTATCCCATTCTTCCATGTGCTTTTCTTTTTTTTAAGGTCAAACCTAGACTTAATTAGTTAATTAATTTTTAAAGAGAGTGTCAAGTCTTAAAAGATACAAAGACAACACAAAGACACAGACGCGTCATTGGGGTGAGCCATGAGGTGACGATGGTGGCTGAGGAGTCACAGTGGACAAGCTAGAGGGCACAGGGTACTGCCGCAAAAACAGATGCATACATTCCAGGTACAGGTGTGACTGCAGAAGCAGGAACAGCGCCGTGATGGAGGCATGCACCTGCTTTGATCCACTAGTTTTGGTAAGCAGTGATGCTTCTTCCCCGAATTCGTTCTTACCTTTGGGATTGCCACATTGCTGCGAGGGACTGACCTGGATTCGCTAGCACGAACATTTTACCACTAACGATGCTATTTAGACATGCTGCACTTAAGAAGAATTTTTTCAAGGATTTTCGGCTAGCTTTTGCGCTGAGGAGAAATTAGATGAGGGAAAGCATTTGCAATTTCAGATTGAATAAGATTTGAATTACTCGGTGAGCCGAATGAACAATGTGACTTTCAGGCCGAAAGATGAGCTGGCATGCATCAGAATGAGCTAGCAAACTCGATAGCAGAGGAGATTGGGGCTGGGTGGATATTTTCAGTTTTGGTCAACCCCATTCTGCCTCATTCCCACCTTGGTTTTCCACCTGCTGAGGTTCATGACTCTGCTCCGGACTTTCACTGGGAGTCACCGGCCACTGTCTTCTGTTTCTCTCCAGCCTCGCCTCTCCTGGCTCAGTCAGGTCTGTAAGCACCTCCCTTTCCAAGGAGAACGAGACATTCATTAAAGGTTAGCTCCCGGTACCTTTTCCTTCTACTTCGAATGCTTCCTTGGAACATATTCCTTGTGGCGTGGTGCATAATGAATAAAGTTAACCACGGACAGAGTCGACGTGCCTTTCCAGCTTGCCAGTTGGGATGAGGTCTGTGACCGTTACCTGAAAGTGGCAAGAAATGAACCTCAAAGTGACATCTAAATGGGGCCTGATGAATTTTGCAACATGCCGAATTTCACCTTGTAGGCAGTTGTCTATCAGGTGGCTGGATGGGACTCTTTGGGCTCAAGAACCCCTTGCAGTCGCGCTGCTGCTGTTTTCACACGGACTAGAGGGCTTCAACTTGTAACCCGCTCTTGAGCCCTGGCAGTGAAGTGGCTATGTGTTGGTTTGCTAACTGTCAGGTCAGTCGTCAAAGTCACCACTGCTCCCAGGGAGGAGAGCGGGGCTTTGCACTCCCATAGAGGTCCGGTCTGAGACTCACAGGGGTAGTTTTCTCTCTCCTCTAGAGTCGCTGTGAGTTAGAGTCGATTCGATGACAGTTTGGTTTTGGGTTTTCTTGATTTTGTGCAGCTCGAGAGTCCAGGGTGAGAGTGATGCCCAGCGGTTCATGCAGGCTCGGTCAGATTGTTGATGCGGGACTTCTCCGTGTCCCACTCGTCCCAGCGTAGACCTCATTTGTTCTGGAAATCCCAGAAGCACGACTCAGGAGTACTAGATCCCAAACACAAGAGGGTGATTGGGGGTGGAGGGGGGGGAGATGGCAAGACTGGAATGGCTTCTTCAAGAGAAGTATCGTAAGTGCCGACCCCAGACGTGTCCCCGGCAGGAGCAGTGAAGCTAGTCTTCAAGGTACGGCTTCAAATCCTGTCTCCCTGGCACGCGGTGTGCTCCTGTCACCATTACAGTGATGCTGTTGGCTTTAGGCACTCAATGCATGCGTTAGCCTGAGTAGACTAGAGGTTCGAAATTCATAAGACACTTATGAATTGTGCATATGAATGAGCTTTATATAAAGAGTAGTTGTATATTGAGAAACACCCCAGCCCAGTGCAGATCAAGTCCTTAAGCCCAATCGTATCCTATCTGTCCAATAATTGTATATTGAGAAACACCCCAGCCCAGTGCGGTTCAAGTCCTTAAGCCCAATTGTATCCCATCTGTCCATACATTCCTCTTTAGGTTCACAGAGCCATGCAGTAATGCCGAATACAGGTAGATCACGGGCCAGTGGGTGGGAAGTCTTGTAAAGCTAGTGGTGGTGGAAGGATCTCAGCGCTGCTGTGGGCCGCCACGTGGCTTCTCCAGCTGCAGGGCTCTGGCTCCGTCAGTGTGTCTCCACGTGGCTTGTCAACGGGACTGTCTCACGGGGAGACAAAGCAGAGAGTCCGTGTGGTCGCTTCCAGCGAGCCATGTGTCTCCCTTGGTTGTGCCTCCAAATGAGGTCATCAAGCTGTGACCTGATCGACAGGCTAACCTCTTAAAAGTCTCAAGTTGACAACAGATTATGTAACTACCACAATGCATGCTGCCAAGATGCAGGAAATGTGCCAACTACGAAAAATTAAGGTTTTGGGAAATATGACCAAAGTGTAAACTTTTGAGACCATCCCATTTCTTTGAAATGAATGCTGTGAAATAGATCTTCGAACAATAATTTGGAAAGAGTCTGGGAGTCAGTAGAATCTCTGGGTGGTGCAGACGGTGAGTATGCTCAGGTTGGCGGTGCCTCAGAATTGACAGCCTCCCTCCTCTCTGCTCCCGGCTCTCCAGCACTGCCTGGCTCTCTTGAGGACTCGACTCCCCGGGCAGGTGCTCTGCCTGCAGCTTCTCTTGTCCCTTCTCGGAGCTGGGTCTGCCCAACTGGCCCTCTGTGAAAGCCCCCTCATGTGGTTGGGTTAGTCCCTTGGGGTCCTATGTTTTGCTGTCACTTCCTCTGCCTAAAATAGCATTTCCTGTCTGGGGTGCCTAACTTGGAACAAACTTGTTTTGTTGGTTAGAGGCCAGGGCACTGACTTCCAGATTGCCTGTTGTCTGAATGCCCAGGGATCCCTGCGTTCCAGCAGCCAGACGAGATTAGCACCAAAGGTGCACTGGTAAAAGGACCATTTTGATTTTAAGAGAAAGGGAGAAAATAGGCACTGAGGTAGCGAGGGCCGGGGGAAGCGTCTCTCAGAATTAACCTAACCGTTTCCTTGGCAGAGAAGGAAGGTGGACTCGGTTGTGTTTAAGGCTGTCCAGCCTGCCTTGCGTCTGTTTGTCGTGGCCTCCCTGAAGGAGGACGATTCTTGTGAAAGCGAGCGCTCGTCGGCCTTGGGCACAGCTTCTCCGGCAACAGTGACAGGCAGGAGCCACCCGCCGGGATCTCCTTCCTATGCCCGGAGAATGATGGCTGCCCACTGGTCCCCCCACACCACGCCACGCCGTGCCACGCCACACCACACCACGCCACGCCACACCACGCCACGCCACACCACACCACACCACACCACACCACGCCAAACTCTCTGCCATCCAGCCAGTGCCGGCTTAGCGCGACCCGCTCGACGTTTCTGGCCCCAGTGAGTGTCCGGGAGTGGGACTCACTCTGGGAGGAGAAAGTCCGTCTCTCTGCTGACTTTTAGGTGAGCCACCCAACGAGCCTCCACTTTAGCCCTAGCCCGGGAGCGCCTGTGGGTTGGTCCCAGTTCCCCCCGGGGCACCCCTGAGAAGAGAAGAGCCCTCCTTCTCCAGCACCCTCTGGGGTCTTTTATTAGGCACTTCCTAGCTTCATCGGCCGAGCCCCTCCTTGTGACTCTGAAGCTCTAGTGTAAAGTGACCAGATTTTAACATTGGTAAAGCCAGATACTCTTGTCCAGAGGTGGGGTAGATCTCCTGCCTTTCCCTAGCTTATCGTGCATGCTTTCCAAAAATATGGACTTTTAAATTGCCACAGGATGTGGGAAAAATTGTTTAAAATCGGGGCATCTGGTCGATTTACCCTAGTGTCAAGCACCAGAGGGATGTGGGTGTGGCCTTGATGTATTGGGAGGGTGTTGGAAAAGCTTCCCCCCCCCCCAGGGCTGCTGGGAGGCCTGGGTTCAGGCCGGGAGTGGGCGGTAGCCAGAAGGCAGGGCTGTGGGGAACCTAGCAGCACTTCATGGCCCACCTTCTTCCCCTCTGCAGTGGCAAGCCATGCGTGAGCCACTTCACCCCCCTCCTCCGCCTTTGCTCACGTGGAGAGGCGTGTCCACTGCGGGGCATGGTTTCTTTGCCACTTGGGGCTGGTCTAGGTTTGGGACTCCTTCCTTTTCTGCTTTCTGGTGCCCTGCACATGGGCACCTGCAGCGCTTTCCCCAGTGAAAGCACACCTAACGGGAAAGGCGATTGTTGCTCTTTTTAAAAGGCTCGTTAGAGAGGAAGGTGGATGCGGGGTGTCCAAACATTACCAGCTGACTCCTGCAGGGGGACAGCCAGAGAATCACTGCCCTGGGGGCTGGAGCCAGGGGTGGGAGGCCTGGAGAGAAGGGCGTCCTAAGCATGTGTGAGGTTGGAGGTCAGTGGGTTTGTGGTCTTCAGAGATGTGTGAGACATGGGGAGAGGGTGGCCCCGGGTCTGTGAGAGGCCAGGGCAAGACAACTGACACGAGCCCATGCCTTGGGCTGCTCCTGTGGCACCAGGCTGCCCCTGTTACTGCTGACAAGTGGTCATCTTTAGGGGAGCGGGTAGACGGTGGCCGAGCAGAGGGGTGGTAATTTCCCAGGGAGAGCGAGCGAGAGATGACAGCACGGGGACAGCTGTGAGGAGACCGTGGAGGTGCCCGCCGTGGGAAGCCGTGTGGCAGGAGGGGGGTGAGACCCAGAGGACGTGCGTAACAGAACAGGTGTTTGGTTTCTCACGAGGAAGGGCGTTGTGTTTTTATTTTAAGTGGAAATACAGTGAAAACATGTTTTTGAGAAATGAGTGTGGACACCCAGTGAGAGGTAGGAGGGGGCGAGGTCAGGGCCAAGTGGGTTGCCGGCTCATCGCCCCGCACCGCGTGCAGGGCGTTCGGAAAGTCCGGCACGCTCACCTGTGTTTGATCGGCCCACAGACGACGGTTTTCTGCGTGGGAGCCCAGGAGGGCCTTTCAGGGGGCAAGTGTGAATCGTCATTCTCGAAGGCAGGTGAGACTGGCCACCGGGTCCTGTTGGGTGGAGGGGCGGCGCCGTTCTGTGGAGGATGCTGGGCCCGACTGCTCTCCAGAATCGGGCACGTCGGGGGGGGGTCGACGAGGCCTCCTTCAAGGTCGTGGCGACGCTTGTCCTGAAGCTCCAGGCCACAGCATTCACGGCCCTCTGGAGAAGTGGGGTGGGGCCCCACGGTGCCGTGAGAAGCACCCGTGCACGGTGCCCTTGCTGTTGGTGTGCAAAGGCTCAGAGGCAGAGGCGAGCCCTCCACTCACTCTCTGCTTGCGTTTGACGTCCACAGTGCCGCGTCCCCATGCGTCACCTCCTTGTCCCGACTATTGCTACTTTTCCCCACTGATCCCGTCTGACTCCCAAGGCTCAGGCCCTGGCAGACACGTCCTGTTGTAGAGTTGACGGACACGTGGCACCTGGTGCCTGTACTGGCCTGTGCCCTCCATGCCCCCAGCAGACCCACCAGCGAGTCCTCACCTGGCAGTGTGCGTACAGGGGGACAGAGAAGGACCGCTCTCTGCCAGAACCAAGCCACGCCGACGACCCTCGAGCGGCCCACCTTAGCCGCCCCTCTCCCTCAGTCCTTCCTAGTGACTAGCCGGTCATCGCAGGCCGCTGCTGTGGACGGGCTGTTTGGAGAGACAGGCCCTGGGGCAGGGCAGTGTGCTGGGAAAGGAGCGGGCAGAGAAAAAGAGGAAGACCTCCGCCCTGGGGGATTGATGCCCTGGAGGGCTGAGGGTCTGTAAAGGACAGTGGTGAGGCCCTCGCTGGACCAGGCAGTGTTTCCTGCTCTGGTGCACAGGGGACAGCAGCACGATGCGCCTACTTTGAGAAAAACCGCGGTGTTACTATTGGTGACAGAAGTACATCCTCTTGTCTGTATTTCTCTTGACCAGCAGGATGGTTCAAAACCTTTGCAAATTAACTAGCCAGTTCATTAACTTCATGAATGACAACAGTGAATACACATTTTTGGTTGGGAAGTGACACAGGTCAAAAGGGTGCTTCTCAGGTGCACAGCTGGCCCTGCCCCTCTTCCCTGGCCAGCTCTGGACGGGCTTCTACTACCCTATGGGAAAAGGTCACACCTTCCCCACCTACAGGACTCTGGGCCTTTCCGGCTTCCACTTTCCTCCCCAGCCACATCTGCGGGCCTCCACCCGGCCAGTTCCTGCCTTTGCCAATGACTCCAGGCACCAGAGTGCCCACAGCCTGGAGCTGGGTGCTCCTTTCTCAGGCTGATGGCCACAGTCAGCTTCCTTGTCCTCTGCAGGCTGTGAGGGTCCTGCTGGTGGAGGAGGGCAGTGTGGAGGAAGAGGCGGGAACAAAGAGACACATAGTACTGCCGGGGACACATAGTACTGCAGGGTGTCTGCAGGGGACAGAGACTTCTCTCCAGGGCTCAGGGCATGAGGTGGAGGTGGGATGGGATGTGGAGGGCAGTGGGCTGCATTGCAGGCCCCGAGCATGCCGAGAGGTCAGGGAGCAGTGGTCAGCGCCTGTGAGCAGATGACCAGTCACAGACCTTCAGGTACCCTTTTGGGCTCTTCACTGCCTCACAGGCTGCCCCCCTCGCCCATCTTCTGCCTGTCTCCAGATGCCTCTGGAAGCAAGGGGCCACACAATATCGGTATCCTCCCAGGATACCCACTTCTGGCTTCGCAGTCACGGGTCCAGGCCCAGTGGAATGATGGAAAGAAGCTACAGCGTTGGATGAAATCCCTCAGCCCTTTGTGCTTCTCATTTGCAGGCAACGCAGCTGTGGAGAAGCTGGAGGACTTCATCTACAACATTAACAGGGTCTTGGAATCCCTGTACATCGAGGTGAAGAAAGGGGTCACCGAAGATAACGGGAGGCCCATCTACGCTCTGGTAGGTGCTCTATCGATAGCCCAGGAGGCCGGCCGGCCTCTGCAGTGCGGGGGGGACACAGCCCTACGCAGGGATGGCTCTGCCGGGGGTCCTGCTTCCAGAGCCCTGGAAGTGCTAGGGCACAGTTGGCCTGTAACCAGAATCCCTCCTGGCTGTCAAGGGCAAGACAGAGCCCTCTGGTGGTATGTGTGAGGTGGCACAGCCGAGTGCTTTGTAGGGTTCTTTCTAGAAGGGCCTGAGCTGAGGAGGCGGAGAAAGACGAGGCTTCCTACTCCTGCCCGGAGCCATAGACTCAGACAAGCACCGCCTCAGCCCTCCCCTGTCCTGTCGGGCTGCTGAGTCGGCCTCGAGTCTATGGCAGTGGGGGGTGAGGGGGGAGGTGGGGGGGTGGGGGTGTGTGGAGGAAAACCATGTGTGCTTGCACGCATCTGTCAGGCCGCTCTGAGTCGGCTCCAACGTGATGGTGATGCATTTACTAGCAGTCATTTTCATGCTGACCGACTCTTCCAGGTGAATCTCGCAACCACCCCGGTTTCCAGGATGGCATCCGATTTTGCCGAGAATGAACTGGACCTTTTCAGAAAGGCTGTAAGTACAGACGCTCCCGTTGGCCACCAGCCTGGCTCCTTATGGCAAACTGCCACCCTCATCACTCAAAACGGACATGACAGTTTCAGAAGAGGGTCGGAAATCTTCCTTCCTAGAGTTCACAGCCTCAGCTACAGGCGATTTCCGGGAAGGCCGCTGTGGCTGCAGGGAAGAAGGGCTGTTAACAGGCCTCAACCCAGCCGGTGAGCACTGCTGGCTGTGTGGTGGTTGACGCTGCTTTGCCAGGTGGCCCGGGACAGCGGTGCCCAGCAGTGGTGCCGCCTGTATCACCGGGTTGCTTCCTGCTTAGAAACGCAGAATCCTGGGTCCTCCCCAGATAGGGGGCTCTACAGCCGAGGCAGGCTCACCGGGAGGCACGCTGACCTCCAGGCTCTGGAACTTACCCCCTGAGCCTCTTGGCCGGGACCTGGCTGGGCACCTGGTGAAGACCATGGCTCTCAGCCGAGGAGTTAGACGAGCTCAGATGTCTGGCCCTCGTTCCTCCTCCTCCTGTCTCTTGAGGATGAGGCCTTGGAACCAGATGTCGTAAGTGTCCCTAGAGGCTCTTTGTGAGAAGCGTGTCTCAAAGGCGAGGACGGCCACCTGTGTGTGTGTGTGTGTGTGTGTGTGTGTGTGTGTGTGTGTGTGTGCAGA